>JADDOH010005781.1:0-41757 GCA_016648135.1 Agrypnia vestita | reverse complement strand
GTCATGCAGTACCGACATCCTTCTGACATGGGCATGATGATGATGTCGATATGGACATGTTCGAACCTGGCCGAAGTTTGAGGGAAGGTTCCTAGAGGTGCTGATACGTGCCTTGACACCTTACTGCGTTGGCACTGGAGGCAGTTACGTGCCCATTTCCTAGCGTCAGCTTTGATGGACGGCCAGACATAACGCTGTGTTATGAGCTTGACCGTCGCCTTGCTACCTGGATGAGCCAGTTGATGGACCGTATTAAAAGCTGCCTGTCGGAACTTCTGTGTGACGAAGGGCCTGGCTGTCATCGTAGAGACGTCGCAGAAAAGGTCTGCGCTGGTGCCAGGAATTCTTACTTTTTTCAGCTGTAAAACAGATCCTTCCCGCAAAAACTTCTCCAATTCCTCATTGCCCACCTGGTCCTCAGCTAACGCTGTGTAGTCCAGGGGAGTATCTATAGTCTCTACCCTGGAGAGGGCGTCTGCGACAATGTTGTCCTTGCCCGCCACATGCCGTATGTCGGTGGTCAATTGGCTGATGTAGTCCAGATGTCGGAATTGTCTTGGCGAACACTTATCAGCTTTCTGCTGAAAGGCGTAAGTGATCGGCTTGTGATCTGTGAATATGGTAAATGTCCTGGCTTCTACCATGTGGCGGAAGTGCTTCACAGCAAGATATATGGCCAGGAGCTCTCTGTCGTAAGCGCCGTATTTCTTTTCGGCGGCACCAAATTTTTTCGAGAAAAATGCCAGCGGGTCCCAGTTTCCATTGACGAGCTGATGGAGTGCGGCGCCGGCTGTGGTCTCGGAGGCATCGCTGATGATTGATAGCGGTGCGTCACACTTTGGGTGCGCGAGCAGCGTTGCCTGAGCAAGGGCTTCCTTACACTTTTCGAATGCTTCGATGGAATCTTGGGTCCAAGGAACGGGCTGTTTCCCTTTTTGGTTTCCTTGGAGGAAGTCGTTGAGGGGTGCTTGCGTTTCTGCGGCCCGGGGCAAGAATCTACGGTAGAAGTTCAATGCCCCCAGGAACCGGCGGAGATCTTTAATTGTCTCCGGTCTTTTATAGCCCCTGATAGCTTCGACTTTCTCTGGAAGGGGGTAAGTGCCCTCGCCGGACATTAGATACCCCAGAAACTTGACTTCTGGTACTCCGAAATGGCATTTGCTGGCGTTGATGACCACACCGTATTCCTGCAGACGCTGGAACAGTATTTCGAGATGGGCCATGTGCTCTTCTTTCGATGCCGAGGCAACGAGTATGTCATCGATGTATGCGTAACAGAAGTCCAGTCCCCGGGTAACTTCATCTATGAAGCGTTGAAAGGTCTGGGCTGCGTTCCGAAGCCCGAAAGGCATGACAGGGAATTCGAAAAGCCCGAACGGCGTGGAATGGCCGTCTTCGGGACGTCTTCTCGTGCCACTGGAATCTGGTTATATGCCCGTACCAGGTCAATGGTGGAAAAGATCTTGGTACCTCTCAGAGACTGAGCGAAGTCCTGTATATGGCGAACAGGGTAGCGGTCAGGAATAGTCCTGGCATTCAGGCTCCGGTAGTCACCGCACAGTCGCCACTGGTCGTCTTTTGTGGGGACCATGTGTAGTGGTGAAGCCCAACAGCTCTCTGAGGGCCGGGCGATACCGAGGCGGACCAAGGCCTCAAACTCCTTCTTAGCTCGCTTGAATTTTTCGGGAGCGAGGCGTCGGGGTCATTCAGCTACTGGAGGACCCGGGGTGGTCCTAATGTGATGGGTGGTACTATGCTGAATTTCCTTGACCGTGCCGTCCGGGCGCGTGAGATCGGGAAATTTCTGTAGGAGGACATGGTAAGAGGACGTACCTGCGACAGTCTTGATGGAGGCGACCTTGTCGGTGCTCTGTTTACCGGGTGCTGTCAGATTCGTCACCTGGTCTAGTAGCCGCCCATTCCGAACGTCGACCAGCAATCCGTACCTCGCCAGAAAATCTACTCCAATGATAGGCCTGAAGACATCGGCAATTACAAATCTCCAGGTGAAGTCGCGTCGAAGGCCCAAATTCAGGGTAAGCGTCAGGCTGCCGTAGGTGGCAATGGTACTGCCATTTGCTGCCGATAGCTCATATGCCTGTTTTGCAGGGCGTCCATGGACCAGGCGCCGTGGATAGACACACAGGTCTGCACCCGTGTCCACCAGGAACTGAGTGCGGGTTATTCGGTCCGTGATGAAAAGGCGACTTACTTGATTAGGGCTGGGGATGCTGGTCGCCATCAGTTGGAGCCCTGAGCGTCTCCCTGCTCAAAAGAACAGGGGGCTTGACATTTATGGGCATTGGCTCGAAAGCGCCAATGGTACCAGCAAATGTCATGGGGTTGCGGTCCCCTAGATCGGCTTCGGGTACGTGATCTTCCAGTGCTGCGGCTTCTAGGGTGTGGACTGGAGCCTCGGGACTGGCGGTCCTGCATGCGTAGCTCCGCTATCTCTCTGCGCAACGCGGCCAGCTTCTGTTGCAGCGACTGCGTTTCAGTATGCCCCCTCGTAGTAGTGGACACCTCATTGAGGGAGGGCCTGCTGGTGTAGTCGTCAATGGCGTCGGCGAGGTTAGCCACTCTGTCTAGTGGGGTATCCTGCTGAGTGGCAAGGACCACCTGCATGCTCCGCGGAAGACGGCCCATCCACAGCGTTCTCAGAACCTCGTCGGACACTGTATTTCCCGCAAGAGTGCGTAAATGTCGGAGGAACTGGGACGGCTTGCGGTCCCCCATATCCTCAAGCTCCAAAAGCCTCCTCGTCTTCTGCTCCTGGGTGGAGCTGAGGCGCCGCGTAAGTTCACTCTTAAGGAGGGCGTAGGCTCCAGCTTCTGGTGGGGCAACGATAATATCCCGAACCTCCTGGGCGTAAGTGGGGTCTAGGGCTCCCAAGACATGACCAAATTTGGTGGCGTCTACCGTTACCCCCGCCGCGTCGAAACTTTGTTCCACCATGGCGAACCACAACTCGGGGTCGTTGGGGTAGAACGGCGGAATGCGCACTGCCACGCGGCTGATTTCTGGGGGCACGGTGGCGCTGCTGGGTAGCTCTCGGAGTTCTTTGTGCGGCTGGGACATCGTGGGGATGGTTTGAGCGTGATCGTTTCACTATCGCCTTCCCGTAATCTTCGTTTACGGCCGGTATAGAGTCCTTTCGGGAGTAGTGGTACGCACTTACACACACGAGATGTAAAACACTTTGTCCATCTGCACCCCTGACGCAGTGAACGTTCTTGGCACTTCTGCAATACGCCAGGGAGTGTGTTAGTATGCGCGCACTTTCACCGTTCTTTATAAATTGTCACTGTTTACTATCTTTCATCCATTCGGCTTCCCAAATTGAAAAAAAACTTCATATCACGTCGGGGTCACCACTGTTGGGAATATCCGTAGGTCGATGGAATGAAAGAATGATCTGTTATTCAACGTTTATTCCTCGACCGGAGTTAGGCTCCGGGAGCAAATAAAATATACAGTGTTCCAGTGTGCACATAAGTTAATTATCAATCACAAAAGAAAATAGTAAAATATCGAAAGTATAGGACAAAGAGAAATGTAAATACTACAGATATGAGACGCGGACCCAGATTTTCTAAACAACGACCGGGCGGTACTTGAGATGAATCTAGACTGGGGGACGGCGTCATCTCATCCGATTCCCTTTGCTTACATTTGTTTACGTAACCGGCGATGTCTCCGCCGCAGACGTTGTTTATGTTAACCTAATAAAAAAAAGGGTCCCCGCTCGTAGGCAGGTAGATGGCGCGAGCCGGCTGAGCGCCGCTACATACATATGTATAAAAATGCTGCATATATAAATTGATAATTTTTGGCGATGAATCAAAACTTATAAAAATATTTTTTTAAATTGCGCCAGAAATAGATACTTACATCGTTAGTGGCTCAATGAGGGAATCTCTCACGGCTGCGAGAAGCGTGCAGATAGCTCTCAGTAGCACTGTTGCTTGAGTACTAAATGTATCGGTTCTAGTCGCATTAATATCCCAGAAGAATGGTCAAAAGCTGGAGAAGAAAGAAGAAGGTGGAGTGGAAGCAACAATTATTATGCTTTCTTTAATGCCAGACACTTAAAAATTTTGGTGAGGGAAACCCTCATTACGCCACTGCTCCCGGGTATTATATTAAGTTATCTATACTCAGGGGTTAACTGAGTGCTGCAATTTGGCACATTTTTATTTACTCACCAACAATCTCAGGGTTTATACTGAAATTTTCCTGTGGAATATGTGCAAAGACAATATAGTAGAATTAAGCCATTAATTTTGTGAAACACCTCTATATTGTTGGATATTTCAAGAAATAATTTTGAAAACACAATATTTATAGTACAAATACAAAGATCGCAACTTTTCAATTACTAAAGTACCTATCCGATATTGATATATTTGCTGTTCTCACTTATTTCTATGTTTTTTTTCCATTTTGTCGCATTTCGATGACCGTAATCGAAAATGTTCAGAGTTATCTTTGAATTTATGGAAGGTTTCTTTAATCTTCACTCAATTTTAAGTTACGATTCTGCATTGTTGCTGCTAAAAAATTTCGCGCATTATTGTTTTTTGGAATTTTTCAAAAGAAATCGAATTATGTGACTTCAAATGTGTTAATTTATGTCGCAAGAGTCTAAAATTTTTTCAAATTACAAATTAACGGGGTTAATCAAGTATTAAATTATCGTGAAATACAAAAGTACAATATATACAAAATATAATACATAAATTATAAAAACTAATAATGCGCGCGATTTAAAACTCGAGCGCTGCTAAAAAATTTCGCACATTATTGTTTTTTTGGAATTTTTCAAAAGAAATCGAATTATGTGACTTCAAATGTTTTAATTTATGTCGCAAGAGTCTAAAATTTTTTCAAATTACAAATTAACGGGGTTAATCAAGTATTAAATTATCCGTTTGGGACTTGTATATTTTGAAAATTGGGGCTTTGTATAAAAATTGACTTGTATAAAAATTTTATATTATCAATGTTCGAATCAACAGGATTTTACTGTTTTACAATGGACAGTGGACGTGGAGGATTGATTATTATTTGCTAAAGTTACATTGTTATTTATTTTTGTTTTCAGATATCTACTTGTGTTGCATATTAAAATTAATGGAAATAGACCAAAATTATTATATTTTATATGTGTATATTGTTAAATATTTTAAATGTTTAATGTTTATCTTTACTAATAATTACTTCCAAGCACAAAATTATGATTCGAAATGATTATTAGTTTTATGAAATGAAAATTTATTTACGTTTAAAATACATAAAATTGTGCTAGAAACTATTTCTGAAAACCGTTCTTCAACTAGCCATCACTAATGTTAAGTGAACTAGTCGTTCACTAGTTCAGTAGATGAAAAGTAAATCATTCATTAAATTCTGCTAAAATTTTTGGATAGTTAAAATGTTGAGGCGGTTAAGGGATAACATTTTTTGAAATGTAATCTTTTAGGCAGTGAACAGTATGTTTTTGTGATCTGATCGACATTCCTTTCGAATTAGTATGGTTTTCGATATACTTTTCTTGGCAACTTTTTTTTTAGGTCATCAGATGTTACTTTGGGAAAAAATGTCGGCATATGTGTTGATATATTTTGCCTGTTGACCTTTTTTTTAGTCACCAAACTTTATTTTGAGAAAAAATATTGATATTGTTCTTCAATATATCGATCTATTTTCCCCGGTGACCTTTTTTTTTGGTCTGTAGTGAACATATATCGAAAAAAATATATCTACTAATTGAACAGTTACTTTACAAAAATCGAAAAAATTAAAAAACAAAGATTCAATAACTACTGAACTATTTAAAGTGAGCAGTTCATTTGACTGAACGATCTGGTGAACAAACAGTTCAGTGAACTGAATGAACTTTCCCATCACAGTACACAGTACACAGTACACCTCTACACAATAGTACCACATTGTAGTACTTAGTACAGAGTCTGTAATAAGTACTACAATGTAGTATTACATTGTACTGAAGCGTACACTACATACGTTTTTAATCGCACATTTACTACATTTTAGTCGCTACTAGCGAAGGGAAAAACTACATTTCGAAATGAAGACTACAACACACACACGTTCACCAGTTTGAAGACTACAAAGTGTACACTACATTTGTAGTAAAAACTACATGAAGTGAAGTAATTGTAATACTACAAAATTGTAATGAATCAAAACCATGAGAGGGAGGGTTTGTTTCAGTTTCCGAAGATTTCTTCATTCGATCCCAAAATTTTACAAACCATGGGGTGGAGGGGTGTTTCGATTTCCAAAAATTTCACATAAAAAATGTACTATTTGAAGTATTTACTCGTACTTTCGATAACTTTGAAGTGTGTATACTTTGTAGTTTTCGCTTTGAAATGAAGTGTACTATTTGAAGCACATATCTACTTTCAATAATTTTGAAGTGTGTGTAGTTTGTAGTGTGCACTGCACTTCAAAAGGTGTGAAGTGTACACTTCAATGTAATGTAGTACTACATTGTAGTAGTGAGTACAGAGCGGATGTATACTTTCATTGATTTCCCATCCACTAGCGAAGGGAAAAACTTCATTTCAAAATGAAGACTACAACACACACACGTTCACCAGTTTGAAGACTACAAAGTGTACACTACAATTGTAGTAAAAACTACTTGAAGTGAAACAATTGTAGTACTACGAAATGAAGTGAAGTAAATGAAGTGAAGTAATGAAGTAATTGTAGTATTAATGAAGTGAAGTAATGAAATAAAGTAATTGTAGTATTAATGAAGTGAAGTAATGAAATAAAGTAATTGTAATAATAATGAAGTGAAGTAATGAAATGAAGTAATAGTGAAGTAAATTTTCAAATGAAGTGAAGTATTTTTTTGTAACATTTGGCGACCTAAAAAAAAAAAACAAAAAGGTCGCCAGCCAGATTTCTTCGTTCGATTCCAAAAAATTTTCAAACCATGGAGGGGGGGTTTTTACAGTTTCCAAAGATTTCTCCGTTTAGCTACATCAACTTCCCAAAAATTTCTTCATAACTCCCAAAATTTTTCAAACCATGGGGGGGGGGGGGTTGTTACAGTTTCCAAAGATTTCTTCGTTTAGCTACATCAACTCTTCCCAAAAATTTCTTCATAGCTCCCAAAATTTTTCAAACCATGGGGGGGGGAAGGTTGTTTCAGTTTCCAGAGATTTCTTCATATATCTACATCAACTTTCCAAAAATTTAAACGCTATTTAAAATGTGTTTCTCATACTTTCGATAACTTTGAAGTGTATGTACTTTGTAGTGTTCGCTTTGAAATGAAGTGTACTATTTGAAGTTTATACTTTCAATAACTTTGGTGTTTGTAGTTTGTAGTGTGCACTACACATCAAAATGTGCGAAGTGTGCGCTTCAATGTAGTGTAGTACTACATTGTAGTAGTGAGTACAGAGCGGACCCATCACTACCATCCACTAACCCCTAAATTACAACTTTTGCATAGCTATTGTCACAATAAACTCTTTTGGTCAAACGAAAATCATCGTTCACTTGTGATGAGCTATCACACTTTTTTTATCTTTTTATCTTTTATCTTACTTCGCCTTCTTACTTGGGTTAGTAGTTATTTAAAGTTGATACCTTTCAAACCTCGAATATAGTCAGCGCAGTACAACGACGTTTTAACACATGCTGCATTATTCTACAATCGCTCAATAGTGTAATAACTCACCGATATGTGAGTGCGGTGTGGGTATCGGAGATCTCAATCATATATTTTTTGAATGTCCAATAATGATGGATAGGGAAAAAATAATGAAAGATCTTACCGAACAATATTTTACTTTATCATTAAATATACAGTTAGTCCTCTATGCACCATCTAACCATGTCATATTGTCTTTGTGTAAATACTTAAAAGTTAATATTAAGAAACTTTAATAATTTTAGCATATCCTATTAATTTTAAAATAATTTTTATTATAATCTGGTTAATTAAGAGAAATGTGAATTTATAATGACTATGAACTCACAATTTTATTTTTATTTTTATTATTATCTGGTTAATTCACATTTATTATTATCTGGTTAATTCACATTCACATTAATTAAACTTATAATTTCTATAAACTCACAATTTTCTTGAAACATAGACATTTAATTATTTTGTTATATGTATTAACTAGCTGTTCATACCCGGCGTTGCACGGGTTAAGGATTAAGTTGAAAATAAATTTTTGGGGGGAAACAAAGATTTGATTTGAACGGTATAGATTTGCATCAAAAATATATCAGGGGAGGGGAAGGGTTAAAAGAATAGGTGGGAAATGTCTTTAATAATACGTTTTATTTTGAGTCCGATCGGGCAAACGATACAGATTTGCATCGAAAATATATCAGCAGAGGGGAAAGATTAGAAGAATAGGGTGGAAATGTCGCCTATGTTACCCGCCGAGTCCTAAAGAATTAGTTTCCAAATTTTGAGTCCGATTGGTCAAACGGTACAGATTTGCATCGAATATATGTCAGGGGGGGAGAAGGGGTATGAGAATAGGGGAGAAATATCGCCTATGTTACTCGCCGAGTCCTAAAGAATAAGTTTCCAAATTTTGAGTCCGATCAGTCAAACGGTACAGATTTGCATCGAAAATATGTCATGGGAGGGGAAGGGGTATGAGAATAGGGAGAAAATGTTGCCTATGTTACCCGCCGGGTTCCAAAGCATAAGTATGCAAAAATTCAATCAAATCGGACAAACGGTGTGGATTTGTATAGAGAACAGACAGACAGACAGACATTGAATTTTATAGTTATAGATTGGAATTCTGATTAATTTCCTTAATATTTAAGTACTACTTCACATACTCCGTATTTGTACAAATGGAATTATGTTCCTAATTTATAAATGTTGTTAATATGTGTTTATTAATAATGTATAATTTTTAACATTCACAATATTTTCTTGATATTAATTAACAATATGATACAATTAAATTGGCACCTTGGAAAAATAATGATGTCAAACTTTGTTAATCCTAAGTTGTTTTTTATCTGTTACGTTTTTGTTGTGTTGATTAGTTTAATAATTCGACAAAAGAGAAATGTGAAAATATAATTCGTATATATTCTCACAATTTTCTTTTCTTTATATTAAAATATTACTTAAATGAATTGAAATGCTTCATGGTTTCATTTTTAATCTTGTTGATATTTATTTATAATTTGTACCTATATGTTTTCAAATTTAAATGTTTTATTTTTTTAATCTATGTTATTAAAATATGCGTGAAAGAGATGTAAACTAGTGAGGCAACGAATACTACTTTCACGAATACGAATATGAATATGAATAATTCAACAAGGAAATAAATAATACACCACTGTTCTTTTTATGATAAGAGATTTAATAATTAAAATTTACCACCTGCAAATTTTTGTTCAAAAAGCACATTTCTTTTATCCGTTTGTACATTCCTAGCGATCGAAAATAAATATCACTTTGTTCACGCTTACGAGAGGTTATGTTATAAGATTTAATATGAAATTATGAGTTAACACTTTTACACACAACGGAAATAAAATGGAACGAACAATATGTATTACAAAATAAAAACTACATTAAATGAGCATCTAATCTTATTAATAACCCTATGAAATTGGATGAAAGAACTCAGTTATGCTGTAAAACAAGTAACAATTGACAATTTGAGAACTCAACAAATCCATTTATTCAATGTTAGGGGAGTCCCTGATAATAGAGTGAGTAGGTGTGTTCGGTGCACAGCCAAACCGTAATTTGCATTGCGTTCAGTTATAAATAGTTTGTTTTTAATATTCGTGATGATATTCGACGAATACGAACATTCGTATTCGTTGCATCACTAATGTAAATGTATCATTTATATTGTTCATTTAAAGTACTAGTATAAGTATTCATAAAATTATTAATATTCTTAATATTGTCCATTAATGTTATTTATTTCTGTATTTTTAAGTAATTTTATGTATATATTTTGTACTGGCTAATAACACCTAATTGGCGAAGGCCAAAATAAAGGAAAAAAAAAAGGATAACGCGCCATCCCTGGATAGAATGGAGGTCCGTTGGTTCGAATCCCGGTAACAGTTAAAATATTTTTTCGTTTTTGATTTTTCTGTATGTCTTTTCTAATTGATTAATAAAAATTTGCTTACTAATATAATAAAAGTGTGCCTCTCATGTGATGCTGTACCTGAAGAAATCTCTCTGACACTTGTCTTTTTATGTTTTTCTCTCTGAATACAAAAAAACGCGTCTTGCACTCTTCCTCGAAAGGTTTGTAAATAATTGCATTGGTACTTTTAAGCTATATAACTTGAAAACAGTAGTTTGTACGAAAAATTTGTAATGAACCATTTTTTTTTAGAAATTATTCTAATCTACAAATTTTAGACGAAATATTTTTGCCCTTCAACAAAAGATATATACAAAAATATATTTTTCTGGCCGCACATGACTCGGGAAGCGCGAAAAATTATTAAAAATTTAATACAGTAGCTGGCAAACATCTTGAAATTTTACGGTGTAGTGGGAGGAAGTTTGCGCATGTACCATTTCACCAAAGAAACCCAAATTTTGTCTTCTGCGCATTCCCCCACTGTGCCAAAAAATTTCAAGAAGTTTGCCGGCAACTGTATTAGTAGTAGTAATACAGGGATATCTAATGGGCTCAATGAAAGAAGGTTTGAGAATAAAGAAAGAGACACAATGATTATTTATTCACAAAAAATGTCACAGTAAAATGTTCAGTAGATAGTACAAAGGGAAATAAATAGTGTCAAATAGCGACGTGCGAAATCGATTATTGATAATCGATTGATCAATTATTAAAGTAATCGGTTGTAATCGATCATGATCAATTACGAAAAAATTCTACCACACTACCAATTTCTACTATTTTGCACAGAATATAGACCAAAACTATTTTGTTGGTAGTGCTTGGTTTAGTATGGCAGCCCTATCATTGCTAAAAGGGTATTCCCTAGATATTAGCTGTGAATAATGAATACTATTATATTATCTTGTCTATAATGAATACGGAATAAACCTATGTACAGTAGCCGGCAAATATCTTGAAAATTTACGGCGTAGTGGGGGAAAGTTTGCGCATGTACAATTCCACCAACGAGACCCAAATTTTGTCTTCTGCGCATTCCCCCACTACGCCAAAAAATTTGTAGAAGTTTGCCGGCAACTGTACCCGTTATTATGTGGTTATTATTAACCCACGAATTTTTATCATCCCATCATTCGAAAGTAGAAAAATCAAAAGAAAGGTTATCATTTTATGTTACGATTGCAAGCTCTCAGGAGACGGCAGTGTATATATTAAATGAATTAGGTTGTATTTAAAATGAAGCGTCGAGAGAGTTCTTGTGTGGACGTATTTTAATAAAATTGCCCAGGAAACAATATGTAAAAAGTGAAGTAAAAAAATAAAGCTTTGTTGAAATATTACAAATCTACGCGAACACTTAAGGAGAATACATTACATTGAAGATCAGGGGCAGAGACAAAATACAACTTCAGACGAAGCAGAATGTTCAAAGGTAAGCAAGCTTTGCGAAAAAAACTCAAGCAATCAGTTTTGTCGATCACGCTTGTTGCAAAAGAACTAAGCCACGAACAAAAAATAAATATTGACACTGTACTTTTGCAAATGATTTGCTTAGATTACCAACTATTACAATTAGTTGAAAATAGGGGTTTCTTGAACTTTATTAGAGTATTTCAAAAATAAATCTGTGGTAATGAGACTATATATACTACCAAGCATAAAAGTGTTAACACAATCTGTATTACTGAATCACTATCAACAAGTTAGTGCTCGCCTTAAAGAGATTTTAAACGATGTTAACTATTTATCTGCTGCAATAGATATACATACCTATGTACATCTGATTCTAATAAATCTTATATCACAATCACTTGTCACTGTATGTACAAAGACGAATTGCTGTCTTTAGTTCTTGCGATCAGAGTATTCCCAAGCCCACATACTGGGGGACGCATATCAGAATCATTACTATATATATTAGAAAAATTTGGTATATTACAGAAAATAGTAACAATAGTTTAAGACAAAGTACAAAATATGAAGAAGGCAATAAACCAGGTACTGCAACACCATCACTACCACAGGAGGTATTGCTACCACCCACCGCCGTTGCCCCGCACCTGCCCGCACCGTGCCGTCACCGAGTCCTCGCGTCAAGCAGCTGCCCACCTCGCAAGCCATTTCCATGTGGTACTGACCATTAGTGACTTTTTGTTTGGCCTGTGCAAATGCCGCCGTTTAGAGATCGTAGTGCCTAGGGAAAATTAGCAAACTTTAACATTTTCCGCAAAGCCCGCCTTTTGTAATGTATTTGAATAACATCGACAATACAGTGTTTTAACACTTACTAGGTATACAAGGTTTGATTAAAAATACTAATGGTAGCGCTTTTCTAATTTTCACACGGGACTGCGGTGAAAATAATTAAGCAGTGCCCGATTTTGTTCTTATTAATCTAATTCTGCTTTAAAGCAATTGTTATGTATTTTTTGTAGTTATCTTCTTTTGGCGCATTTAGAGTAAAAATTTTATTGTAACGGAAGATGCGCACGCGCAGCGGGCACATTGTAGCAGGAATGCGTGTAGTGGGAAGCAGCATGTAGCGGGAATGCGAGATCACGAAATGTGCGCAGATCCATTAAACTGTCAAAAGTTTATTTACTTGAAATTAGTGTTCTAGTAATATAAATAATGCATTGTCGACCATCTTGAATCGAGTATCAATCATAAAGATTCTCAATTCAAAAGATAACAAATGATTGGATATTGATTTGAAAATTAGAACTGTTTATTGAATTATTACTTTAGCTGTGTAATCGAAATGCCAAAAAAGGGTTTCACGTACAGAATTTGGTATTTCATGTTTATTAAGAACTTCTTGTTTGTCACCATGCCAAAAACGATAAAAAGTGATATTCGAGAAATTATTTATTGCAAAAATGACAAAATTGTTAAATATTTATTTTCAAAATAAAAAACACATTCATTCATTCGACATTCAATTCTGATTTCAAAGTTGTTTAGTTTCAAAGCCTTTGATTACGGAACTATTTAGATCAAAAATCGATAAAACATGAATGTGGGCAGATAATTTGACTGTTTGAAAATGCACTTTTTTTGATAAGGAAAAACGTCTTAATAACGAAGCCATATTGAATTCTTATCACCTGTAAGATTCTGTTTACTTGCGAGTTCACGAATGTTTCGATCATTTTTTTGATCGCCCCATTTATTTGCCGTCATTAATATATAATTTTGGCTTTATTGTGGTTTTTAAGTATAACATCTACCGCGCATCATGAGTACATGCACGAATTTTTTTATAATAGGTACATGTAGGGATAAATAAGGTACAGTGGAACGAAAAAGTCATTTCTATTCAATCAGTGTTTTATATTTTTATAATTTGTTAAGTATAATAACAAAGACTGTTTTTATTATAAGAGTGGATCGCTGAAAACTTCTGCTGTATCGTCAAATGAAAGAGTTGTTGATGGTCCGGAGGTATAAACAGGAATAAATTCTGATTTTTCTACCTCTACGTTTATTTTCTATAAGAATACCTTGTGGCCTGGCTTGAGTGGGTATTTACACTGTCCCCACTCAATCAGTCCGGTGGTGGGGGCACAATTTTACCTCCTCCATATATTAATTTAACAAAAAATAGAAACCCATTGGCGACATCGACATGACACATCGTGCCGAAGTCGACTTTTCATAAAGGATAAATACAAAATATAAGCATCAGCTTATATTTTGTATTTATCCTTTATGAAAACACTCCCCCCGGGCAGCTTGGCTATATACGTATGGAGAACAAGATCTGTGCATGCGATGTCGTCTCATGATGATGCCGTCGGAAGGATGATGATTCAGGTGGCGGGCCGGGTGTAAATCACCCGTTGCTGTCCGTACTCTTACGGTACGCACCTGTCCATCGGCTGCAGGCCTGGCTTCGATGACGATTCCTGGTGGCCAGCTGTTACGTGGCAAAGAGGCGTCGACAATAACTGCTATTTCGCCCTCTCGAATAGGAGGCGCAGGTTCTTGCCACTTGGACCTTGAAGCGAGGGTAGGCAAGTATTCTTTAACTCACCGCCGCCAAAATTTATAAATTTAGCAATACGGTGTTTAAAAGGTTTATGTATTCTAATTTATTTTGTTTCATTTGGTAACTTGTTAAAAACAAGCAGGGCAATGAAATTAAATTATCTTTGTCCTGTGCATTATAATTCTTTTGAAAATAAGTATTTTACAAATTATCAAAATAATTATTGTTTATTTCCCATATTTTCCTTAACATCCAGTTTCTGGAAGTGAATTATAAATTTGCCAATGAATTATTTCTAACCCAGGGGACGTAAATGTATTTCGCCTTCAGTACATCGGAGTTTGAATATTCCTTATATCTTCTTTTCTAATCTTCCGATCTATTTCACAAATAATTTAGTGCAACCATTTTAAATAAATAAATAATTTAACGTTTTTATATTGCTTTTATAGCCTTCTGCTTGAAATGAATTACATTTTTGTACACATTATATCAAATATGTCTCCTACTTGGTTCGATTTAGTTCCAAGGGAAGACGTAGGTACCTATGCCATTATTTTAAAATCATTTACAATGATCTTTGTACAACATTTTCATTTTCGGCCAGTAGTTAGATCATAAGAATTAATCAAGAATTTGAAAATATTGACTGTCCGTACATATACTGTCGAATCTGCGAAAATTCTTTTTGTTTACTATCTTAAATTATCCAATTTACTCTTTATTTTTGGACAATGCTAAAAAAATGGTATTTCGTTTCAAACAAAGTATATATTAAGGAAAAATAAAACATTTTTAACATTATTCGAAAATGTAGAGTAAATCGGATGCTTTATGATACAAATGAAATTGAATTTTTACAGATTCGACAGTATACGTAGGGACCGTCAATATTACGCGTTAATTTAATTTTTCAATTCGATGCATAGAGGTATATTTTTATTGATTTACCCATGATTTACCGATGTGTTCATTTATTCTAGTGTAATATCACTGTAATATACACATCTAAACGATATCAGTGGTTGCCGCTGACGCTGGCGTCGTTGACGATTCGATTATGAATCCGCCTTAAAACTGACCATTTGACAATCGGGCTGTGGCGAAGTGCATGTTGTCATTTCTGTCATTTTTCGTTGATAAATACAGAACTTTGTTCACTGAGTTCTCCAGACTAATCTACGGCGATGTTGGCTTTAATTAATCGTATTTTGGATTGGTTTAAAAGCCTATTTTGGAAGGAGGAAATGGAATTAACCCTTGTTGGATTACAATACTCCGGGAAAACAACGTTCGTTAATGTCATAGCTGTAAGTAAGAATAATTACCGATTGCTTGCTCATTGATTCTGATTTTCTGATATTTTATTCAAAAATTATTTATATTTTGCAAGTAATTTTCTTTCGTCTCTAGAATTTTCAATATAAACTCGTTAAATATAATACCGTATTAATAAATTACTACTGAATCACTCATTTTATTTCATTTTTTTTAAATGTTTCAGTCTGGTCAATTCAACGAGGATATGATCCCAACAGTTGGATTTAACATGCGAAAAATAACCAAAGGAAACGTTACAATCAAGGTGAGATTTTTACACATATTGTTTTTTTTGCTTATATATAATTATAAATTACAGCTTTTTAAGGTTCAGTGTGATGGTTTTAATTTAAATGGGAAATTCGTTTGCACAGCTGAATTGCAAATCGTCAAACTACAAAACAAAATTAGAAAAAGTAACGAAAAGGATTATTCTATCACAGATCAATCTTTATTGATTTTAATTCGGATTTACGGTAACATTCAGCTGTTCTATTATTATGATTAATTTCAATGCATTTTTTCAGGTGTGGGACATTGGTGGTCAACCTCGGTTTCGATCAATGTGGGAGAGATATTGTAGGGGTGTTAATGCTATAGTGTAAGTTGATTTTGATTATTATTTTAGACTATAAGAATCAAAGTTATAATTGAAATTGTATGTTTGTATTTGATGCAGTCCTATAGCAATTTATTATGGAAATACCAGTTTGATTTTGATGAACTTAATACACGACAACAGTGTAATACAACTATTTATTTAGCAAATTTAATATAAAAGTAAAATGATAACAATGTTTACTTTTGATGAGTAAATATGAGAAGTTTATTTAATGTTACATTCAACAATTATTAACATTATATTATAAATAGCATTCCAGAATAACAAAAACACAACAAAATATTAAGAAGTTTATAAAAGTAAAAATAAACAAATATTTTATATTAGAAAGAAATTGTTAAAAAAATCCGCAATAAAAATTTGTATTATAAATAATACATTTTCGATTCATTCTATAGAATATAGAGAACATCGTCTTAATAGAAATCACCAATGAAAATTAATATATAAATTATAAAATAAATATCTAGACATTTTCTATACTTCATCACCATCATCACTCTTGGCTCCACAACCCCTGGTGGGTCTTGGCCTCCTCAAGAGTCTTTCTTCACTCATCGCGGTTTGTGCTAGCTCTCTCCAGTTCAGAAGCTCCAAGGCAGATATGTCTTTGAGGACATTGTCACTCTATCTTAATTTTGGCCTTCCTAAGCTCCGTCGCCTTATCAGTCTTGGGTCAAGAGTTGAGAATACCAAAGGGACTTTAGTACTTGATGCTCGGTTATTCTCTCCACTAGACCCAGCCACTGAAGTCTTCCCAGTTTTATAAATTTGGTGAAGTTTGTTGTAACATCGTTAAACAGAGTATAGAGCTCATTGTTGTAACATCTGCGCGAAATTCTATTTACTAGAACCAGGTCCAAAGGTACGCCTCAAAAAAAATTTCCTATACTTATTTGGTTTTGATATTTGATCCAAATTTAGAGGCATGAATTATTTGTTGTGATCATAAAGATATTGTAAAAAAATGCAATTTCAAATGATGAGAAATTAGTTTAAAATTATTGAAACATTAAATAAATGTCAGTGTCCTTCCTTAGGGCTGGTTGTTTGATCATTGGTAATGGTAATAGTTAAGAAAAAGCATAGATTTTTTTTACAAAAATGGGTTGTTGGAGTTGGTGGAAAATGCAAAAGTCTATGTTTTTTTCTTAACAGTTACATTTACACTTACACTTTTGCTTGTTGTCACTATAGGAATTTTTGAGTTGTATAAGGGCCGGTTGTTTCAAGTTGGATTAAAGTAAGCGTTCTTTTAAACCATAGATTTTTACGCTCTCCACCAATCAGACAATCCGTTTTCGTAAAAATCTATGCTTTAATCGACCGCTTACTTTGAACGAACTTGAAACAATTGGGCCTAAGGATTCATGATGTAATGTTGAACATAAATTGTAATATTGATTTTAATATTTTTAATTAAATCTAGTTTATTTTTTAATAATAAAAGTACTTGCCAATAGCCATGTACTATATTAATTATTTCAAGATTGCACTAGTAATAATACAGAATTATTAACATTAGATATTGTAATCAAATGTTACTATTTGTAATGATAATTTGTTTTTCCACAGATTTTAAATTACCATGTATGTATTATTATTAAAATTTTGAGAGCACATTAGTAATATTTTAAATCAAATTCATCCAGTCATACATAATTTAGGTTCAATTGAGGGGGGATGGGGTAGCATTAAAAAAATCACACTTTTTTGTGAAATAGCAAGATTCGTAAAATAGCAAGATTTTTATAATGGTGATTGTTATTTCAACACTCAAAAATAGAATGGATATATTTATGCCTGTGTAATAACTTAAGGGGGTGTTCTAGTCTAGAAGCCCGAATTTCGGGTGTTTTTTGACGCTAAAAAAAACAGGGAATATTTTTAGTATCAATATTTTTATCATTTTTTTATTGATAGTTTCTTGATTAGTACAAATGTCAAAATGGTATGAACCATGAAAACTGAAAAAATTTTTTTTTTCAAAAATGGCGGCTAGTCAAAAAAGAGGGTCAATTTTTTCACAAATTTTTTAACTTTTACAAATTTTTAAAAGATATTAAAAATTAGAAATTTTGAGTTTTTTGTAGTTCATACTGAAGAGGGATATATAAAGAATATTCGTACCAAATTTCAAGTCAATCGGTCGATTAGAACTTGAGAGAGTTCACAGAAAATTTCTTACTTATTTTCATGTCTTCACAGCTTCGGAGTTAAAATGAAACTAACTCAAACTAAACGCAAATATGATACATTAAAATGACCTTCAAATTGTCGATTTAGTATACTGGAAGTATAATGAAAAAAAGGAGAGGGGTATTCATATTCAGGTAGTCGGAGCCTCTAGTCGCCTATTGTTAGATTTGCTCCGCTTAAACCGGCCAAGTTGCCACGACACTAAAAGGGCTATAAGTTATTCTTGAATATCTAAACTATCGAAATATGAAGAAAAAAAATTTCGAACATTTTCAATTTTTTAGACTAGAATACCCCTCAATTAATTTTTAGACCTTTGGAAAGTAGTTGTGGATCTACATAGACTAATTAATGTGACATGTTGAGTGAAGTATGTGTGGAATATAAGGGATTTATTTGTCATTATGAACCCAAGATGGGAAGCAGAAATTGCATTTCATGTTTCTATATCTGCATATGTACACTATGGTACAAGATCACCTTTTGTCAGCCAACAGTTATACATGGTATATAAATCATTTTAAGATTTGTCATCCATTTTGCAAACAGTCAAAGTGTTGAATTGCATTGATAGATCATGCTATTTCAAGATGAGAACAAGACATCAACAAACCAGCGGGAAAACGAGCCGCGTGTTTAATTGTTAATGTAAATGCACACCTAAGTGATTTATTTTGTCTTCTTCAAAAATAGCAAAATAATTTTGTGCTGACATTATTAATATAATTAATAAAAATAAACTTAGTTTTCACCACTTTTGTATTGAAAAATATCAACATGTTTCAGAGCCCATGGCCCCTTCGTCAGGATTAAACTAACAAAATTAAATTCAAAAATCGAAATACAGACAATCGAAATATTAAAAAAATGATATATGGAAATTGAATAATAATAAAGTACATACTTAACATGAAAATAAATTTAAAAGATAACTATTTGTAAAAAGGACCTGGGTATTTATAATATTCAATTTACTGTTAACACTTTTTCTTATTTCCAAAATTTCTAATTTATCAAACTGTGATTCTGTATAATTTGTAAGTAAATTTTGTAAACCCTTATTAATATCAAAATAATGATCCATAGCCAGAAGTTAGTTAGAAAATTCAGAATAATTATTGCTATTTAAACACCTTAAGTGTTCCTTAACTCTAACTTCAAAATTTCTACACGTTTTTCCTATATAAAAATAATCACAATCATTACAAATCAATTTATACCTAA
This sequence comes from Agrypnia vestita, assembly GCA_016648135.1. NCBI lineage: Eukaryota > Metazoa > Arthropoda > Insecta > Trichoptera > Phryganeidae > Agrypnia > Agrypnia vestita. Next base: position 22,250 of record JADDOH010005781.1, on the reverse strand, counting down.
CCATCCGATTTTTTAAAAAAATAATCCTTATCCTTATTATTTAATATGTATTTTTAAATTTATTATTAATATAGAAAGCTGGTTGAATGACATTTGGGATTTTTTAAATTATTGAACTATAAATTTCATTATACTTTAACAGTCGGGGACCATTAAAATTCTAGACCGGCTCAAATCTTCCCAACAATGGATCCCGACTATTAAAGTCGCTGTGGTCCGCATTAGAATTTACTATTTGTTTTATGTGTGTATCGATCATGAAACTATTTCAATGGTGTAGTTATATTCAATATTACTTAACAGAATTCTAGAGTACTGGACTTGTTTTTTAATTTTTTTAATTTATTATTTTTTGTTGAACTAATGTTTCGTACAGGAAGAATGACTGTTTTTTATTGAGATGTAAAAGAAGTGTTGTTGGTCCGGAGGTAGAAACAGGAATGATTTCACTGTTTTCTACCTTCACATTTATTTCTTATCAGAATACCATGTGGCCTGGCTTGAGTGGGTATTTACACTGTCCCCACTCAATCAGTCCGGTGGTGGGGGCACAATTTTACCCCTTTCATTTATTTTTATTTCAAACAGTAATAACCTATCTGCGACATCGGTACCGTGCCGAAGTCACCTCTACACAAAGAATAAATACAAATATAAGGAGAAGTCTTTTTCAGGGCTGTTTAATAAATTATGTTCATAACAACTAATGAATGATTATTGTATTGTCATCCAGAATACGTCTCCGCCAATTGCTGGTCAGGAATTGGGACAAATATTGATTTCAAGATTTGTCCCTATCCCTGACAGACTATTTTAAGCGATGTTTACTAAATGTATGTAAAAATGAAGCTATTAATACAACTTTTATTACCACATCCAGGTACATGGTGGATGCAGCTGATGCAGATAAAATTGAAGCATCAAGGAATGAACTCCACAGTCTGTTAGATAAACAGCAGCTCACTGGAATTCCTGTTTTGGTATTGGGTAATAAGAGAGATTTACCCCATGCTCTTGATGAAAATGGACTAATAGAACGAATGTGAGTACTTTCTAAATGTGTATTCGTATCTACATATGTATTATGTTTTGGGACCACACAGTAACACAAATCCTACCTGATAGCTTTAACAGCAAACCTCTTTGCTTTAATATTTGGGTTTTTTTTATTGCCAAACCAACAACCCAGTTAGATATACATAAAAAAAAATTACTTAATTTAACCTTCCAGCAGGCACGCTGATTAATTTCTTGCGCTTGTCGTAAATTTGATGTCATCAAGTTTTCTCCATATAAATGGTATTTTCTTTGTATAAATGCGAGGGAATTACTGTATGGTTACGAAAAATGATAAATGACAGTACTTTAAAAACATATACATATATGTATTTGACTTTCTTAAACAAAAAACGAAAAACACTCCAAATATGTTAAAATTTCAAAACAAAATATTTTATCAACCTATTTGTCAGAAACAATATTCTCATCCTTACAATTGTTGCAAACCACCTCAACTGCAGAATAGTTCTTGCATGTAAAGGACTGGCAATGGCATGCTGAGGATCTTTTCTTCTCCAGTGCACATGGCCGACAAACACTGCGTTTTGGAGGGCTTCTTTTTTCTTCTTCTATTATCGATTCAACTTCCCGGCCGTAATTCACTTTGAGAAAAGCACTTATATCTTGCGCTTAATGTTTGACATTTGATCTGAAGATAAAATGCTCTTTCATCATGGGCATTGCCAAATTTTTTAGGAAAATTCTTCGATGCTATGAAGCTTTTCCTGGACAGACAAATTATGTATAAAATTTGAGCATTTATGCCACCAATATTCATTAGAGTGTAGATATACAATATACAATAGTACACACGGCCATCTCTTTGTTATTCTAGAGACCGAGTAAGCGGCACACATTTTGTCGATTGTATCCACTCCCCCTTTGGTTTCGTTGTAGTCCAGTATAACCTGAGGCTTTTTAGTATCAGGATCCATTTCGTTGTCGTCATGTAATGGTACAGAGGAAAGCATCATTTTTTCCTTTTGGAAACCAAAAAAAGGGGATCCGACAGCTTTGTTTTTGTCCGGCAAGAATTCTGCTTTGTTCTTTTTTATTGTGGTACCTTTGTGTACCAATTATTTATCGACGGTCAAATTCCGGTATGAGTTTTCTATTGGAGTGACCAGAAGCTTTACAATATTTGTTGGAGTATCAGAGGCCGCAAATGGCTCATCTGGTTGTATTCTGCAGTATATTTCCAAATTGGATGTTTAAAAATTTTTGGCATCACATAACGCCCTCACCCTATATTTTGCTAGTTTACTAGGAATATATTTTATGAAACTACAACAACCTCTAAATGGATGCAGAATCTCATAGATTGTAGTATATCTGCTGTAGGATGGATTGCAGTTGTTGATGAAAGTTTGGAAAAACTCATATATCGCTGCCAGTTTGTCAACTTTCCTCCTTTCAACTCGGGTATTCTTGTCATCGAATCTCAGGCAACGGGTGATGAAGAGAAATGTCTTGTAACTCATGACAGCTCTTGCTATTTCAATTCCGGTACCTTCACTGGCAAAAATCTCTCACATTTGTGTGGTGAGATTTTTTATACCGATCAAATATAGCAGACCCAAGTATGCCATAAATTCTTGCCTGTCAATGTTTTTACAGTCCCGATCTCAAGAATATTGATGGTCAACCCTCAGCTGTTCGATACACATATTTGTGTATCTCAATCATCAATCATAGACATATTGATAATTTGGAAGAACGCATTTAGTTCATTTTCAATACCAAGACCTTTTTGTTGTCTTTCGCCATTGTGTAGATTTATTTTTCCAATGAAAAATTCTTCCATTGTTTCCTCCTCTCCTTCGATTCATCTGAAGTGTTTTCTTGTTCGGTAGCACTTTCTTTCGCTTTCACTCGAGGGAAAGTATCATCTTGTAGTCTCATCATCGCCATAATCTAACACGTCTAAAACAAAAAAAATACATTTAGCTCTGAAAGAAACAATATAAACAGAAAAAAGTAATTTATTTAGTATACTTACACTTTAGGGCGCGTGTTGTAAAATTTACGTTCAATGGAAATTTCCAAATATCAAAGTTCATGGTGTTTAGTAGGCAAGATCACACGGGAGCACGCCTCACATTGAATGGGGCTGGTATAGAGAGAGTGACAAAGTTTAAATACCTTGGAAGTATCCTAGCGGAAGACCTCGACCCAGAAACCGAAGTCAAATGCAGAATTGAAGCATCGCGAGCTGCTTTTAACAAAATGAGACAGATATTCTGCGATGATAATCTTAACCTGAAACTTCGACAGCGACTGGTCAAATGTTATATATTGTCAGTCCTGCTGTACGGAGTGGAATCGTGGACCCTCAAAGTGAGTAGCATGAACCGGCTGGAGGCGTTCGAAATGTGGATACATCGGAGAATGCTCCGGATACCCTGGACGGATATGGTCAGCAACACAAGAGTTCGTCAAAGAGCTAGAGTGAATAGAGAGTTGCTGACAAATATCAAAATCTGAAAGGTATCGTATTTGGGTCATGTGCTCAGAGGGAAAAATATGAATTGCTCCACTTGATTCTTATGGGCAAGATAGAGGGTCGTAGAGGTGTTGGAAGGAGACAAATTTCCTGGCTCCGCAATATACGCGACTGGACGGGCATAAGAAGTGTTGGAGAGCTGTTTCGTGCTGCCCAGGACAGGGATGCTTTCTCTCGGGTGATAGTCAACGTTGGGGGGACCTGACATGACACCAAAAGAAGAAGATCAATGAATAACAAAAACTTCTAAGCACACCCGTTACGTCTGTAGTTTAGAGAGTCACTGACCCTCGAATAGCTCGAAGCTCCATGCTTGCGACTAAGTGATGAAGTGTGGGAAGGGATAAGGCGCATTTGTTGGCGACAGCACGCCCGCTGGAAGGTTAATCTCTTGTTTGAATAAATTTTGTATAACACGTAGCATAATTCCACAACGTAATATTAATTTAACGATTTAAAGTTTTTTTTAAGAGGGAAACATATTTTATTAACTTCTTTTGTGGCATTTTATTTAAAAATTGGGTGTACCTACATACTATTGAATATTACAAAAGTATTAGTGTGTCTGAGGAAGACCATCCTTCATGATTGTGGATCCTTAGGAAACCGATAAGTCCAATCCATAAGCACCATGGTATGTGAAGGCAAGGCGACTCTATTATCTATGGAATTTTACAATAAACTCTAAGGAAAACGATAATTCCATAAATGGCAATAATTTATGCCAGTACCTCGTTTATTAGTTGAACCTAGAACCTCCCAGTAGAACCTCATTAATTTGAAATTCAGGGGACCCAAAAATAAACATTACTATTATGCGAAACCCCATTAATTCAAAATTGAAGAAAACAAAAAAAAAATCACGATACGATTGCAAAATTTGCGAAATTTTATAATCCATTAAAAAGGCCATTAATTTTATGAAAAATTTAAGTATTTATGTACATATCATCGCTGTATATATAAATAATACTATGTGTCGGTCTAGTACATTCTGAGATAAACAAATGAAACTGTTTTAAAAAATAATTTCACTTACTAGATTTATAAAAAATATTTTAAATAATTACTAGACAGACTTTCCAGATCGGGAATGTTTTTTTAGTATATCTCCATTATTTATATGAAAAATTGACAAATTGATTCGTTCATCTCAGAATGTACTAAACGGCACATTGGCTTTATTATATATACAGCGACGATATATTTCAAGAAATCATTTTGAAAATGCAATATTTATTATGCTAGTGCAAACAAAGATAATGACATGTCTATTACTGTAGTATGTACCCCATATTGACTATTTACTGTTCTCACTTGCAAAAAAAATATACATAATGATTATTCGAATTTCTTTGCGTTTCATATCGAAAATATTTATAGTTTAAATGTATGTAAGCCTTCTTCAATCTTTACTTGATTTCAACTTTTAATTTCACTTTTTTTCTGACTCAGACCAACTCAGCACAATTATTAGAAATACAATTGTTCATAAATATATAAAATAATAAGATAACTCAGTAATAACTTCTTCCAAAGAAAATTAAATATTTTAAAAACAAAAACCTGTTATTAGAAAAATAATCAAACTAAAGAGGTACAGTAGAACCTCGTTAATTCGAAATTAAAGGGACCAATAAATTTCGAATTATGCGGAACCCCGTTAATTCGAAATTCAACTTACATAAAAAAAATTTAATCGCAATACAATTGTGAAATTCTCCAAAAATCGTAAAATTCATGAAAAAAATCAATAATTTATTGAAAAACTTCTATATTTTTCAAGAAATCATTTTGAAAACGCAATAGTTTGTATGCTAATATGAAGACCGCGACATTTCTATTACTAAAGTACCCTATATTTATGTATTTGTTGTTCTCACTTGCGAAAAAAATCTAAATATTTTTTCAATTTTGTCAAATTTAAAAAAAAATCAAATTTTGTGAACTAATAAGTATTGATTTATAGTGCAAATTATTTTGAAAAATCAAAAATCACAAGTTTGCCAAAAATCGTAAAACTCATAAATTTTGTGAAAAACATCTGAAAACGCAATATTTATTATGCTATTACAAAGACCGCAACATTTATATCACTAAAGTATCAGCAAAGGTCTAAAAATTATTTCTAATTTCAAACTATGTATTGCAGTTTTCGAATTATTGGGGTAAGTTAACTGTGAAATTAATATTTTAGGATGTGTGTGTTATAAAAATTTAGAATTATGACGAATACCAATAGAGTTCGATATTGATATAAATACAAATAAGGTTCAAATTTACAAGGTTTTACTGTAATAGGTTTTCTAAATTGTAATTTAACGAGTGTTCATTTATTTGATTATAAAAAATATTGGTACCTATGATCTCAAATTAACCAGGTCTTACTGTCACTTCAGCATAAGTTGGTTCTTAATATTATAAAGAACTTATCAGAAGTTTGTTTTCAGGAATCTCTCTGCTATTCAAGATCGTGAAATTTGCTGCTACTCTATTTCGTGTAAGGAAAAGGATAATATCGATATAACGTTGCAATGGCTCATTGCACACAGTAAGTCTGGAGCCACGCGTTAATGTTTAGAGCTGCTGATGGATGGATGTAGCTTGTATATTTAACATTATTCCTAATTGATATGTAGTAAGAGACGGAAAACCTATTCATGTAAAGTTATTTAAGCTTATTTCTCAAATTCGTATGGAACGCAGTATCTGAAAATCATCAAATTGATACCAACGATTTTTTTATATTTTGTTTACCCAGTGATTGGGTTATTGCACTGTTTATTTGTATGTATAGAGGTATGTATTGAGTAATTTAACACTTCCAAATTAAAATTATTGGTTGTATGTAAGAGCCTGTGGCCACCAGAATGCTGTTTTATTCTGTGTAGAAATAACAGAATCTTATCTTAGAGAATTAAATGCTTAGTCCAACAAAATCTGCTGCAGAAAATTAGGTCAGAATTATCCTCACACACATTTTGTAGTTTGTTGATGAATAATCTGTATGAAATATAATAATAACCGCTATTTTTCAGTCAACCTTCAGATTTATAAATATATATTATTGTTTTAAATAAAATTAACTTTTTAGATGACATTATATGTGATTGAATATTCCATGTGTATAATCAGGTACACAAGTATTTTGTCACATCCAACATATCTAATTAATGGTAAATCTTCAATTATGCAAACTGAATTTAATTGCAAAATGTCTAATTGTCAGGGCGGTCTTTAAGGTTGCGTGATCCCATTTCTAGTCACGGCCCCTCTTGAGATTATGGAGTATAAGTAGAGTACCGACACCTTTATTTCGGTTAACAGTGCATGTTTATGGAATAATAGGATACCTAAAATTACCATACTCAATCAATTTGGGTTCACATTACAATTTTTTTTTTTTTTAAATATATTCTTCAATACTGATGTGTATGTATTATGGAGTGATTTTTTATTATGTATATAAAATATATATTGCCATCAATGTTATTTCATCAAATACCTATGAAGGTCCATTCAACGCTCTTACAATAACCTAATCCCAGTTACAAATCATATTAATTAAAAAGTTTTTAATTTCACTTTGGTTCACATTTATTCAGAGCCTGTCTCTGTTAGCAGTTTTACTGGTTTGATAATAAAACCAGTATACAAATTGAAGGTTCGCCTTGAACCAGGCTTTCTCGTATTGGTAACCACCCAACCTACCCAAATATAATAAAAAGGTTTTTTATGTTACGTAAATACATATGTCATTTAATATTAGATTAGGTTCAGTTAGTTTGTCTGCTCACTAGGGCTCACTATTTTAAATATAATAATTAAATTGATTTGAAAGGGTTATTTATGGCAGTTCAACAAGATATTGTGTAGTTAAAATATATAATCTGAGCAACTGAAGCATCCAGTGAATATCTACAGAAGAATAGTGTGCAATTGTGTTTTCTAGTGAACTATATATAATTATGCATTCTATGAAATACCCGAATCACGCACTTTAACATTAACATGGTGTCAATCTTATGGGTATTCATGCAAATTATATATAACTAATGTCTTATGTTGCTTGATTTGCTTAAAAGTATGCTTTAATATATTAAGGTAAACTTTCTAATCCATAGTTAGATTTTCCAACCCATCATGTCAATGTTGAGCTCCAGACTATTGGTAATATTCTTGTAACTAAAGCATCACTAACTAACCCCAACTTCTCATCAATCACCATTTATCATATTAAGACTTGGGGCCTCATTTTAAATATATTTCTTTTAAAATGTATTACTTTGTAATAGTTTTAATTATTATAATTTAATTAAGTCATTGGCAAAGAGAGATCATTTTCATTTGGACTTATACAATTTGGATAACATTATCTCTGTTCTTCACTTGTACTCTATACATTCAAAATTTGAAGCGAAGTCAAAATTAATACATTTATTTCTGAACAGTGCCTGAAGAAAGTGACGCTCACCAATTATGTCTTTGCTTTTCCAATACCTGCAGGAGGTAAAGTTCTCATTATCCAGATTCATAATATTGTCAAAGTTTTTTTGAAGCACCTGATGTACATATTGTTGAATTTAAGAGGTTACACCATCCTGGCAGCCCGAAATTCAAGTAGAAATTAGGTGAATCTTTACAGGGAGATGATTAGCTGTTTTTATTGACACTTGTTAAGATTCATATTAAACTATGTATTATCAAATTAAATAAAATGTTTGTGTCATGACCATTCCCGTGGAGCTCCTCCGGCGTGACTGAGATGCAATAATTTCTGGCGCACGATTATCCGAGACAAAAAAGAAGGTCAGGTACTTATTTAAAAGTGAAATACCTATATTATACCGTACGGATTTTTTAGTCCGATAATTGATTTGTTAATAATGATTGTTTATTAAAAAAATTACTTAAAAAGTAATTTTTTTCAAACTGTTCTCAATTTTACAAAAATCGATTTTACCAAATCAGATTTGCTACATTTTAGATACAGTAAAAACCTTTTTTTTACACTTCTCCAGAGAACAGAAAAAATTGGTGTAGAACTGAAGAAAATGTGAGGAAATGAAAATTGTATACAAAAATGAGCTGTTGATGAAAGTAAAAACAATTAGGCTACGTTTATATGGGAGCGTTCACATGACAGGATTGTTAGCGAGCCAGTCCGGCATCAACATTGTTTGAGAAAGGACGTGGAGGAGGCAATTTGTTTATGGATTTTATATCGAAAAAAGAATGTCGCAGAAGAAGACAAAGACGATACTGGGTGCATCCTATTTTAAGTCAAAGACTTTCTTCAATCCTGTTTTTTACTTTATATCCCGACCTGAGACTACACGAAGAATTTTTTTTTAACTATTTCAGGGTGTCGATTAAATCCTTTGATTTTTTATATGATTGAGTTGAAAATTATTTAAAACCCAGTGATCATGCTATAAGGTATTGCATATTACTAAAAGAAAAACAAATTGTAACATTAAGGTAAGTGAACTCTTTATCAATTATTTTAAACATTAATAACAATCAACCTCATTTATAAATGAGCCTTTCAGTCAAATTATTTTTTAATCAATTGTTTCATTAGAACAGTTACGATAGATATGTCTTCGCTACTCATTTTCTTCGATCTATGCGTCTGTCCGTCTCACACCGCGCGGATCAACTGAACGGGGAAAACCGCCACCGCGCCTTTTTTCCGCGACGATTTTCGCGCGCACAAATTGCTGATGGTAAAATGAGTACAATTAGTAAAAAAGAGCATTATTCAAGCGTTGAAAACATTTACTTTCAGCAAATAATGTGCCCTTTTTTACATTATTTCAATGAATGTGGAGTTGACATATTGAATTTTCTAAATGATTCGGTTTAAAACCGGGGAAAATTCATCAAACCAAACGTGTATTGCATCTCAGTCACGGCAGAGGAGCTCCACAGAAATGATCATAAAGCAGTCATTTTGTTTATTTTTTCAAAAAATTTATAATAAAATAATAGTTTAATGTATACTTTAATAGGCGCCAATAATTTTTTTAAAATAATTAATCACCTCCTTGTAAAAAATCACCCAATGTCTAACAAAATTTCAGGCTCTCGGGTTGATGTAATTCTTTAAATCATTTATAGAATAAAAGACGAAATGTGAATTTGAAAATGTATACAATGTGAATCGAAAAATTTGATGGATACCCATATGACTGCATACAGTAATATGTATATTATAGGTAATAAATTTATAGTAGTATATATTATTTAGATTAATTTGGTGAAATTAAATTCTTTGTTATTTATATAATATATTTTTTTCATGAAATTAATTACAAATAAGTAAGATTTATTATTTTTAATTTTGGGATAGGGAACTAACGGCAAAGGACCAAGAAGTAATAAAACTCTTGACACTACATGACAACATTATTAAAATGCCTATTATAAGAAATAATATGATCAATATCCTTTTATGTTCCTTTACATTTTAATGTAATCATTATAAATCTGGATAGTTTGTAGAATTGTGTATGTATAAATAAACAAAATACAATATCAAAGATTATTTACATATTGGTACATTACTTTCTTAATTATTATTTTTATTTCTGCATTAACTTACAGCCACGTACAGTAGCCGGTAAACATCTTGAAATTTTTCGGCATAGTGGGGGGAAGTTTGCGCATGTACCATTCCACCGACGAGACCCAAAATTTGTCTTCTGTGCATTCCCCCACTATGCCAAAAAATTTCAAGAAGTTTGCCGGCAACTGTACCATCTAACGTACCAGTCCCGCGTGGTGCATGCCCAACATGTTAAACGGAACGAGTTAAATTTATTTTGGAATAATGTAAAATAACAAACAGTAAAATGAATTATTTTACATATAAAAAGTTTCTAGGTATGTTTCATAAAACACCAATCACTACACAAAATACTGCTTTGAGATAAAAAATTATAATTCATACAAATAGTGGGACTTGTAACATATACTTTCTTGTACTAAACTGATGTTAATTAGTTTTTTGTGACATAATTATTACTATTTGTCTTCTTTAATTCATTAAAAATATTCTCCATCTTTGCTGAAGAGATTATCTAGAAGATGGACTGTTTCAGTTCAGAAAAGTATGTCTGGAGGGGTCATATTGAGCAAAAGTGTGGGTTAGTGATCTACAAAATGGATGGAAAAAACCATGTTTAATTTACTTGGGATCAATTATTTATTAAACTACTTGAATTTCAAAAGTAACAGAACCTCTCATTGACAGTATTTAAGGGTGAGGGTAATGTTAATTCAGTGAAAAAAAGGCATGTTTTCAAGAATATTTTTGGTGATGTAGGTAGTGCTAGTTTACTTAATTTTTATATAGTAACACATTATTTAAGCATTATTTAAAAAAAATTTCATTGCACAATATTTATATTTAAGCGAGTGACAGTGAATCTTTGGAGGCGCCTCGAAAAAAGTTTATTTTGCGGTGTATATCATAACTCGAAACAGAATCATCTAAAACAAAAAAATCGAAATGCACTTGTTAAAGGAGATGTTTTTCGATTTAACGCCGCGAAGATTTTTTTTTTCAATTTTTGGTAGCACTTGGAAGCCAAAACACCGATTTTCGCTTTAAAAAAATTGGCCAGTTTGTTACTGTTAAAATTAATAATTATTAAAAAAAAAAAGTTTACGTTATTACTTGGTGAATTACGTGAAGTAGTACTGTGCAAAATTTCAAAACGAACGGTCCAGTAGATTTTGAGTTATGGCGTACACGGACTTTAAAAATGTTTTAAAGTTTTGCACAATTTAAAATTCAAAATAAAACTCGACAATTATTTTATAAAAAATAAATAAAAACACTTTACTTTGTATTAAACCACGATTTATTGTCGTGCCAACCGGTTTCGCTTAAACTTAAGCTTCATCAGGGCAACTTAATAACTTAATAACAGTTATTAAGTTGCCCTGATGAAGCTTAAGTTTAAGCGAAACCGGTTGGCACGACAATAAATCGTGGTTTAATACAAAGTAAAGTGTTTTTATTTATTTTAATATGTCAAACCACAAAGTTATTGCTTTCTACCAAATTTTTTTTATACTTACACATAGTCGTTGATGATAGGTCCATACAGCAAAGAGCTTTCATCAAAAAGACCTAGAGCATCTTTTTGTCTCAAAACTCTTCCAATACAATAGCGCATTCGGTAATCATCAGGTCAATCGCGTCCATCAGATGCCCGAGCAGGTAGAGAAAACCAGTCTGAGCATCACTCAAATGTTTATACCTTCGTCAATTTTGCTCAGATTCACTTGAAATTTTGACACAATATTCTTATGATGTAATTACATTCATTAAAAAAATTAAAAATAAAATGCGAAAAAGAAATTAAATACCTTACCCCCCCTTGATACTTTGCCTGTTGATGATGTAATATAATTTTATTATTCCATCTATTTTGAAGATGATTATGAATAATTTCTACAAAATTAACCCCAATTCTGTCAATAAAAATATATTTTATGTTTAAAACGTTTTTTTTTTTCGTTAAAAGTTTTGGAATAGATATATATAATATTAACAAATTTCAGTTAAACTATTAAGGCTCAGGGCTTTATAAATTTGCAGAGAAACTCCATCAACATCTTAACAAATTTGCTAGGGTTCATAAAGAAATAATAAATAGGTAAATTAATGCCAAGTAAGTAAGGAAAAGTTTTACATTTGTTATGGATTTTTTGTTGTCATCTCACTTAAACATTATTATTTTTGCTTCATTCACTTTCAATTATATATGTACGTGGTCAAAGGTACGGATGGCAGGAAAAAAATCATAATGGAGAGTAGTGATGGTCAAATTGTCATTTTAACTGGTTACACATGGTACTGTTATTTGATATTTGTATCTGATTGTATTGATGATTGGTAACTGAGATATGACCAAGGGCGTGCAATGGGAACAACAAGCGTAACATTAATTTAACCGTGTATTTGGGAAAAATATCGAAATTAAGTATGTATCTGGCAGAATATTATGAAATATTAAAATCTGAAAAAAATGTTAATTATGTATTGTAATTTGAATATTACGAGATATATCTCTTATTTGGGTTTCTTTTCGATATATATGCTTAGAAAAAAGTCGTGATTCTTGTACCTGCTGCATGCCCCTGGATATGACTGCTGTCTAATACCGATAGTTCCCCAACAAGTCACGAAAAATCAGTTACCAATCATCAAAAAAACAGTTTCACAGTAGTCGTAAAGGGTGTTTAACATGTTTCCTCAGCAGCAAACGAAATTTTCCTGAAAATATTATTTGGGTATTAATTCAAGTGATTTTTTTGGTTCTACTCCTCCAGTTTTTAACTCTCTTTATTTTACTTGTCTGATTTTCCGAAACCATTTTATTCATCAAATTTGTATTACACAAATTGACAATTTTTTAAATGAAAATTCAATTATAAATTAGAATTTGGATGGAAGAATATCAACCAAAAATTTTCCCAAGTTGTTCATGGCACCCCACTCTTTCCTTACAAACAAGAGAAGAATAGAGTGAACAATTACGCATTACATGAACTAGTACTCAGAAAGGGTGTAGTTTGAAAAAATGTATATAATCATAATCAGTATTAATATTTACTCTTCTCAAATATGATATATCTATGGTGAGACCTTGTGTAATGTTGTTTTAAGTTCCAAATCAAAACTTTATTTTTTGTACTTCAAATAGTAATGGCCTGTTTACATTTTCTTCTCGCAAAGTGTTGAAATTCTGGAAAGGAAATATAGGAGACCATATTGCTTGGTGAAATTCACTATTGCTTCGCTTACATTCACATCACACACCCACATTCAATCTTATTTAGAAATAAACAAACTGTTATTTTTAGTGTTTGTATTAAGAGAAAAGTTATAACCGATTAAGAATAGTAGTGTCGCTTTTTCTAAGCTCGTCACACAATATAATTAAATATTAGCCCCCATATCTTGTATGAATATTTAGCCTAAAATAAGAATGCTTTTTCGTGTTTTATAAATATATACATACCTGTTTAGCTCTTTTATTTAATTGTTATTATTTCGCACTATTTAATAATAAAATTGATGACTACAACTTAAAAAGATTATTGGAAATAATCAATATTAGTTTTCTGTCTATCCCCTGCTTTCTTGCTTCTGGAAGTTTATCTTTAGTTTAAGTTTTAACTTTTGATGCTCGTCACTTTTGATGATCATTTATAAAGCTTATCAATTTTTTTTATCTAGAGATCACTCTGACGTCAATGTACTGCCGTTTCATGGGTAACGCAACCTCCGTATCTTTAACCAATATAAATTTTTCAATTGTGCTAATGAATTACAGCCCTATATTGTTGTGTTCTTAAATCATAATATGAGTAGAGTACTAAATGTTAAATGTGGCCTGTGCAGAAGCCAATCCTTATACCAGTTGTTAAAATAATTAATACTTATATATATTTATATTTTATTCATATTGTACATGAAAATCAATACGACAAAGTGAGTGAAGATAGAAAATAAAAATGACCAGGAAGGGAAATGAGACAACAAATACTGTAGTCACCAACAAAATCTACACTGATTAAGTTCATATTTGCTTAGTCAATATGAGTTTATACAGGGCTGTACTAAGATTTTGCGCATATATCCTTTGAATTGTACTTTTATTAAGCAGAAAACAATAATTTTGAGTAGTTAAAGTAACCAATAATTCCATTTTCTTTTCCTTGATGCAGAGTGAAAAAAATTCTAGAATGGTGTCACTATTATGTGACAACATATATTTGAGAATTTTATTGTTTATAAATGTTTCGGCCTAATCTAAAACCATTTTCATAAAATCCTTTTCGGGTATAGCGTTGTTGGATATATCGTCAACAGGAGCAGTTCATATGTTGCGTAAATGCCTCAATGGATATCCGGGATACGGTTACAGGTTCTTGCATTCTAAATTTATTAACAGTAAAAAATTCAAAAGTATTTAAACATTTGAATTTTTCGATTTCTAACAAACATTTTCTCCTGAAGAATTAATTGCACATCCATAATGATTTACAAGTCGATAAATGTAAATTCAAAACTGAATCGGAATTTTTGCTGTATATTATACTAATTATAAATAGCTATCGTTGATCAAGACAGTTTTGAAATAAATTTTAGTTCGTATATTATGTTAACAATTTTTTTCATACTTAACTTAAATTACATAATTTTATGGATATTTATGTAAATAGAAAAATTGAATGATGTAGGCGGTCAAATTTATAAAAAATCTTTATAAAATTTTGTTGCAAGCAGCACAAACATCTTATTATCTTTATGGGAAAAATTTTGTTTTTACTGTATGTTTATTTATATTTTACGGCATTCCTTTATGAGTCAAGAACTAAATAAGATTTTAGATTTGTAAGTTTGTATAAAGAGCTCAATGTTTTCTCTATAAATATATTAACCATGATAATACAACTGATTTTTCATTTGTGTCCAACTTCCTTAATGGTCTGTTTGCAAGCTGTAAAATATGTACTTTATGTATCAAAAGTAAGGTTGTATTGACGTCAATTTGTCAATTCTTATTTTATAAAAAAATGGCATTCAAACAGGTGAAATAAAAATGTTATTTCTGAACATAATTACTACTAATTACTTTAGCATAATCTCTAAATTAATTACCTAACAGGGCCACAAAAAATATTTTTCCAATAAATTGTCCCAAATAAAATATCAAAGGTTATCCAAGTTGGTTATCTCTCATGACTGAGGGTCGTGATCTTCATGGTCTCCCGCCCTCTTGACTATTCTCCTCCAGCTTTTCCGGCAGATCTTCGCGCTGTTACTAGAGAACTGCATGAAACCTTTTCCACTTGGTCGGTCCAACAAGTAGGGGGTCTACTTTTTCCTCTTCAACTCACTATTATTTTAGCGAGTCTCAAATAATTAATGCTGATTATATTGTAACAGTTTTGTCAGTATTTGTGATAATGGAAATGAAAAAAGTAAATCCAGATAATTTTTATTTTTATAAAATTACTAGGAGGAAAACCCAGATTTTTTATTAAGCTTCACAAAAGAAGTGTATTAAAGGACAACACATTAAATTGGCACTGATTTTGAATACCATGTCAGATTAGTAGATCTATTCCATTCGTTTGCATTATTACAATAGTCATGTCTTGACTGCTGACCTTGTACTTTGTCAATTTTGGTTCAATGAATATTATATACAATGAAGTCAAAGAATAGAAATATGCTTAGGAATGAAACTGAAACAAAAGAGAATGGAATTTTTTGAAGAAACGTAACGTAACGTAAAAGTAAAAGTAACGGGAATGCGTCCATCAGATATATTAATGGCCACCGCAGTGTGAAGGAGATAACTATAGAAGAAATTAAAAGAGCATTGAAGCACATGAAGAATGACAATGTTGCTGCCAAGTACGAGTAATTCTCTGTGATTTCATAGACTCTTCAACCAATGTTTAGAGGAGAGTCTCACTCCAGTGGATTGGAGAAGGACTGTTGTGCCTCACTATGAAGGAAAATAATTGTGCATGGACTGCACAAGCTATCGGGACATTAGCCTATTGAGCTGTGTAGGAAAATTTCTTCCAAACAATTTTGGCCCGAATACGGAGTCAATACTTAAATGATTTATAGATGAAATTGCGCTTTACAAGTGTAATTTTTAGTGCAATTATTGACTCAGTGACTGTATTCGGACCATAATCTTTTTCCTTCTTCTCACAAGATCTCTAATTATCCACCTTATGCCTACAGATATAAGTGATGTACAAAATACCGCTATCTCGTAGTCAGTGACAAACAATAGTCATCATTAAAATACCTGGGACATATTTTGGCCGCCGCAGGTAGAAACACCCGGACAATTGTTTTTCTAACCAGTTTGTATCGAGACTGCTTTTTGTGTTTATCCTGAAATTTTATGACATTCGGCCATATTCTAAAATAACCAATATTGCTATTTCTGTATCTTGACAGTTATTGTATAACATTGCAAAGATCTAAAACGTAAACAAACATTAAGTTATTCACAATTATGAATAATGAGCTTTCTAATTGATTGAATTCATTAACTTCAAAACTGTCAAACTTTAAACGTCAAAATTGGCAGCATTACAATGTTATACAATGACTGTCAAGATACAGAAATAGCAATATTGCTTATTTCAAAATATGCCCGATTAATTCCTTGCAATATTTCATGTAAAACCGCCTAAATTATTTTGTCATATTTATAAATATTTTTTATTTATAAATATGACAAAATAATTTAAAATAATCATATTCTTTAGTAGTATTTGTATCTTTAGATGTGCTTTTATTAGAGATTGTGAGGTTATTGTTTGTTATTTTTTAGTTTAGATCAAAAGATTTAATGTTTGGAAAATTATGTTTTGACTACCCCTGATAATGCAAATTATGTTAAGATATATGGAAAATAAGGTCATTCCGTGCAAAATTATCTAGGTGTGGTTGCTTGACCACTTTAGATATTTTATTACCATAGATAAGCCCATCAGTGTGAAGCACAAAACAATTTTTATCTGCCACCATCTTTAGTACAAGATCCTTTATCCCATCTGCTTACCAAATGAAAAATATTTTTTAACAATCGTAATACACGAACAAACATATTGCGAACGGGTTGCCTGGTGAAATTAAGTCAAGCCTATCTTTAATTAAAATTAATGTAATATGTACCTACATGTTTTTTTTTTACTTTTCACTTAATTGTTAATCAAATGAAATCAATATTGATTGAGAGTAGGAAGCATAAGGAACAAGAAACGATTGGGTTGCCATCTTTTTCTGGTCCATACTACAGGTTAATACTATGTATTTACACTCATCTGTTTTCTTATTGAAATTTATATTAAAATACAGGTAATTTTATTACGAACATGATGGTATTAGGTTGCCTAAGTAAAATCGGTCAACATTTATTTGTTCAAAACATACATTTTTATGGAAACGGAATGTTTGATTGGTGGAGTTCAAATGTGTTGATTTTTGCTTTCTTAAAGAGCGTTAAAGATAGACTTGACTTAATTTCACCAGGCAACCATTCGCAATATGTTTGTTCGTGTATTATGATTGCTAAAAATATTTTTCATTCAGTAAACAGATGGGCGAAGGTTGATCTTAGTCTACTTGGATCTAGAATCTAGACTCATTAGACATTAAAAATAGGGCTTTGCAGAGTTTTGAAAGAAGTTAATTGTTCTCCTCACATAAAAGATAAAAGGTTCTGGTTTTCACTAACTTAACAAATGTACGAAAGGGTCATAGAAAATGTATGGAAATGATAAAAAATATATGATTTAAGTGACCTTGAATTATGTTAAATTCGGTAATATAGTCATCGATTTTGATGACCTTTTATGGTGACAGAATTGGAACAAGATGGAAAATTTTTGCGCCAAGCGTGGTAAAGTTTGCTATGAATAATTAATGTTTGGGTTAGCATCCCTTCCTGCTGTCTATTTCGGCAAGAGTTTCAAAAATTTCAATTTTTACTGACTAATGGTCAACTGTCACAAATGGGGGACCAGATAAAAATGTATGTTTTTTCCTAAGGATACGCATAATGGTAATAAACAAAATCTGTATGTTTTGTTTTGTGGTTCAGAAGTTCACCCACATTATGGAACTTCATACATGCATAATTCACACATGTTGTGGAAACCGCAACATCGAAAAATATTGAGCCTAGATCCAAGATAGGGTAGCTCCATATAGCGGAAATATGAGAAAAATTAATTTTTTGGGCTTCACACGGATGAGTTCACCTAAGGTAAAAAAATATGTGAAATTATCAAGTAATCATTTATTCTAAAGTAAGGTGATTTTATACAAAATAAAACAACATTAAATTTTTGCTTGCTTTTGTAAAAATTTTATTTTAAAAATTGTTGATCATTAACTAGTTTTAAAAAACCTGTATATTTAAGGTTCTTCCACTAAAAATAAAACTAAGATAAGGGGATGAGAGACCCTCCTCCATAAGTGAATATATTGTCTCTTGATCCAAAAGGATAAGTTTTTCCTATGATTTATAATTTTGTAGACACAGTTTGATCTCGCATTGGCAAAATTAGGACAAGTCCATTTTAATGGATAAATAAAAAGAAGGAAAAATGTATAAACTTTATTTATTAATATTAAAAATTCTTCACAGACCATCGCTCTGTGAACCCTGCACATTTACTCCTCAATTTCAATAAGTGGTATGCATATATGTCTGTGGTGGATATGGATATATCTGATACATAAAAGACGATAGTATCCGGCTTAAGAATTTTCTGAACCTTGTACTGAATCTGAATCGGGTTACAAGAATTTTTCAACCAAGTTTTCTGAAGGAATGTAAATTACAGTAAATTGTGATAATTTTAAGTCCAGTAAATCAAGTACAAGTTGTATTTAATAGAAAATAAATGAAAAAAAAAACAAAATTAAATTCTAACAAATAAAATATGCACCTGCCATTATGTTACTGGACTTAGAGTTGGCCAGGAAATTGGGAGGCTAATAGACTACTGGCCTAATAGCAGTGGCGTGCAGCGCATACAAGCAAAAATGCTGTGCATTAGTAAAGATTCTGGGAAACAAATATTAATTAAATAATCCTTATCTTAAAAAAAGGTTGATTTAAAATTCTAGCCGTAACTCGTTCAATGGCTAGGAGTTTTATTTCTGACGTTTCCGTTTAACGTGGAGTATCTGTTTTTTTTTTTTCAGATTTAAAATTCTAGCCATAATTCGTCCTACGGCTAAAAGTTTTATTTTCGACTTTTTTGTGCCTAACTTCATGTCAATTCTTCATTTGTTTCGCCAACCAATTTGTTCCATAGATATAGTCAAGTCAGGAAAAAACCGTGTCTTTTTAAGGCTGCGAGTTTTGTGTAATAGACAAGTAAATTTAGCGTACTTCTTCGAAAGGTCCTATGCCAGGTGAGAATATGCGCACATAATTGCGGAAATGTTACTTTTTACAAATTCCACCCAAAACTTTCGGTGTAAATTCTATGTCTTTTCTATGGTGAATGAAAATACAAATACCATCTGTCGTGCAGTATCTCAAAATAGTTCATTATATATAGTTAAAAAAAAAAATGTATTCATCCTTATAGGTATATGCGTATATATATATATTTTTTTTTAAATATATCTAGCTGGTCACAGCATAACCTAAGTTTATACCCACTGCACGCCACTGCCTAATAGTCACTAGAAAAACAAACACTAAACAGATTTCTCATCATAATTCACTACTTTTTTAAAGTACGTTTCGTATGAGTTAAATATTTGCGAGCATTAAAGTTGTCTTCGATATCGTCCTCCATTTTTACTTGTACCTTAGGTTTTCTTCTTTCTAATCGCGCTTTACGTTCTTCATCAGAAAGTAGACTTAGATCTAAAGGCATCTGAAACACATAAAAAACAATTTTACTAATGCGTATAGGGCAATATATATTTTTTTAGATTTTAAAAAGAAAACTATCAACCTTTATGATTTTTCGTGGTTCGTGATATCTAATGTTTATGGTCGAACCATTAGATAGTACCAAGATCGTAGGGTATGTTCTAGCGTATATGTTTCTATGAATTTTCGTAACGCTAGCCGTGTTAGCATTCAGAAAACGAACTGGAACAATAATCCTGGGACATCGAAAAACATTTAAAATATTCCTAAACATTTCGACTTATGAAAAGCCCTTAAAATCCAAACGTCAAAAATAAATAAGGTTAGAAATAGAAATCACAGAATATAGACCAAAATAGAATGGCAACTGTTATTTGCAAAGTGACATCTTGCGATTATGGGAGATATTATTATTTATTTATATATTTGTCCTTTTTTTCTTTATTTATTTATTTATTTCAATTAAATGAATATTTAGACCGTATTCTGAAAATAGCAATATTGCTATTTCTGTATCTTGACAGTTATTGTATAACATTATAATGCTGTTAATTTTAACGTTTTAAGTTTGACAGGTTTGAAATTAACGAATTCAAATAATCAGATAAGCTCTAAAACGTAAACAAACGCTAAGTTATTCACATATTATGAATAACTTATTTTACTTTCGTTTATTTACGTTTTAGAGCTTTCTGATTGATTGAATTCATTAATTTCAAATCTGTCAAACTTAAAATGTCAAAATTAACTGCATTACAATGTTATAAAATAAATGTCAAGATACAGAAATAGCAATATTACAATTTTCAGAACACGGCTGTTTGTTTCTGAAAATGAAAATAAGGTTTAACAATAAAAGATGGTACATTTAATTAAAATTGTATTATCCACTAATTCTATAATAAGAGTCAGAAAAAGAATTGGCAAAGAAAACTGACAATTATTTTTAAATTCGTCAATATTGTTACAGCATATTTTTTAAATTTTACACAGTACCTCTCTGTAAAAGAAAAATCTCATGTTTAGAGAAGGAATATGTTTACATAATGAACATAATTTCAGATTAAAATAGATGATTTTGTTTTAAAAACAATGTTCATATTTAAAATTCATTCAATTCAAAAACATAGAATTAATATTTTTTAATATACCAAAACTCGCAAAGAAAATAAAAATTCAATATTATATATTTTGTAATTATTAATATTTTAGAAAATAAAATGTAACATTGATCAGTAAATAATTTACACCACCAGCTACCATTTTAATAGATAAAGGAAATCAATGATTTGTGATGATTATACAAAATAAGATTACACTTCGTATTCATGTGGTAGTCAATTTTCATTGCCTGTTAATATTATTACTAATATTATTTAAGTGATGTGATAAAAAATTTAACATTCAAATAATATATTTTTTAGATTCAGAATGATTGTTTTAAGTACAAATATACATTGGAAAAATTCAACAAATATTGATTTAAAAAAAACATTGCAATAAATTCCTACCCAATTCGATGTAAAATATTTGGGAGCAATTATAAATCATAAACTAAACTTTACATTGAACACAAAATATGTAACAAAAAATAGCAAAATGAATTTCACCCTTGGAAAGTATCAGAAGAGATCAAAACAGAATTGAGCAAAAATATATTATATAACGCAATAATTGTCCCCCACATCAACTACTGCGACAGTATACTATTTCTGGGTTGAAGAAGAAATGAAAAAATAACAATACTCGAAAAGAAAGCATAAAGAATTATACTAAAAATAAATCAATACACAAGAATTAAAGTGGTGCTAGAAAATTTACCAATAATAGACAAATAATTAAATTTAATTCTATTTCTACTTATGTATAAAATTAATAATGGATACAACATCATTGAAGTATTAAGAAAAAACAAACACAAACATGACAAACATGAAACAAGAGAAGATGAAAAGATTACATTAAAAAAAAATCACAAATTTTAATCATGCACAGTGATATATATAAAACTACTACTACAACGAAACTATACATAAAACTACCAGGGACATTAGAGATGTAAATAATATAACAACTTTAAGAGGAAACTAAAAAAATATGTGATACTTGAGTTAGAATAAAATTTTAAATAATTATATGTAATGCTGTATATATAAAGAAATATAAAATTATTATATTTCCTATTTAAAGAATAAATTTTTAAAATAATAAAAAAAGGTTAGGAATAT
>JADDOH010005780.1:0-62364 GCA_016648135.1 Agrypnia vestita | reverse complement strand
TAATGGCTTGTCACCCAGTAAAAGGATGTTATTGCCAAAAACTAGCCAATAGGTCATCGACATAAACATTACAGCTCAATGCAATTACTCTCTAAAAATCGTAGTAACACTTTTAATACTTTCCGTCGGCAGTCTGTAAGCAAGAGCTGGATATTTGTAGGGAAAGGGACATTAAGATCTGCAAGATCCTGGAGTAGGGACTGAGTACCGACATTTAGAATGCAATTGAAAAACAAGTGGTTCAAATCCTCCTCCTCTTGTCCACACTCACAGATTGAGGAGTTAAGAACATGAATTTTTGCAAGGTGTAAGCGGATAGAGCAATGACCCAGACGCATTCGGCAAACCATTGAAGTCTCCCTCTTGCTCAATCTGATCCTGTGAAACCAGGCTCGAGATGGGATAAGTGGCTGAATAGTGGCGTAGTGTCGAACTTTTGACATTTTAGTGAGGTCCCAATGAGACTGCCACTGAAGTGCGGCATCGTTTCTTGTAATATTGAAAAGATCGCTCACTGGAATAGTGGAAAATGTGGCATCCCCCTGTGAGATTGCATTTTTAGCCAGCGAGTCTACCATTTCATTACCAGGGATGCCTACATGACTCGGAATCCAAGCCAAAACAATTTCAAATTTATCCAAGGAAAGGTCGTGAATTATACTCCGAATTTCCATGCAGATCTGATCATCAGGGTGCCGAAAGGGGCTGGATTTAATTTTGAGCAGAGAACTTAAGGAATCTGAAAGAATAAGGCACTTCTTTGTTTGTTTTGGTTTACATGATTTTAGCGCTTCTCGGATTGCCAAGCACTCAGCAGTAAAAATGGATGTCTCTTTAGGGAGTTGAAATATACCTTGGATACCATCATTTGGACAATAAAACGCAGCACCCGTGCAGCCGGTTGCCTGGAGTTTGGGTCCGTCAGTGAAAATTTGAGTCCAGCCATACCATTCTTTATTTATTATTTCAGAAAATATTCTCTTAGGGTTAGGAGTGAATTTGTCAATTCCCAAGGAAATGACTTTAGGGGAAAAAATGTGATTAGAAAAAGGAAATTTGTAGATAGGGAGAACAGGGTTTGATTGAACTCGAGGGATGAAACTCCCCAATCTGGAGAAGCTCCGAGTCAAAAGAGGAGGAGTTTTGCCTTTCCAATATGCACTTGACTTTGTGAGATCAAGGAGGGATTGAGAAATAGCAAGAATAGGGTGGTTGGGGACCCTGAAACACTTTATAGTAAAATTGTCAGCTAAATATTGCCTTCTGATTGCGAGAGGGGGCTCCAATGTTTCCACCTGCAATGCATTAATCGGAGATGATCTCATGGCTCCAATAATCAACCTCACGCATTTTGACTGAATTTTGTCTAGTTTTATTCCTAAATATTTCGGAAGAGGATCAAGCAAAAAACTAGCATAATCTATATGGTTCCGGATAAAGGCATTATACATGAGTTTCATAGTTAAAGGATGAGATCCCCACCATACACCTGATGTCGCACGGAGGAGGTTCAATTTCGTTTCGCACTTAGAGACCATGGAGTTTACTTGGGAGGCCCAATTTAATTTTCTATTGAAGATAATGCCTAAAATTTTTATTTCATTGGCGAGTGGGATACTGAAGCCATCAAATGTGACACACGTCTGGGAAATACGATGTTTTCTTGAGAAAACTATGGCCTGACTTTTTGAGGGGGCCATTTCGAGTCCATTGGAGATAAGCCAGGAGTTGAGCCACGAGAGAGCTCTAGCAAGCTTCTTTAAAGCAACATGTATATCCTTATCAGAGCAGTAAATTGCTATGTCATCCGCGTATTGGAGTATGGAGCATATCTCTCGAATGGACTCTTCAAGGTCAGCAGTAAATAAACTATACAGAAGGGGGCTGAGGACCGAACCTTGCGGGAGTCCCTTCCAAAGATTTCTGATTAATTTATGAGACGGACCATCTATTAAGATCGTCCTTTCACATAAAATATTAAAGACTAGTTGTACTAATTTTAATGGAAGACCCAGTTTTATAAGCTTATATTTTAATAAGATAGGGCTCACATTGTCATACGCACCACGAATGTCAATAAAGGCTGCTGCAGTACACTTACCGAGAGAAAGAGATATTCTAATATCTGAGGTAAGAATACTCAGGTTGTCAAAAACAGATTTCTTTTTGCGAAAACCAAATTGAGAGGACGAAAGGAGTTCATTATGTTCTGCATACCAATCAATACGGTTTTTAATCATATGTTCAACCACCTTCAGCATGCAAGAAGATAGGGCTATTGGGCGGTAAGAGCATCCAAAATCTGGGTCTTTATTTGGTTTTAGGATTGGGAGAACCAATTGGGCTTTCCATTCCTCAGGAATTTGTCCAGTTTCAAATATTTTATTAATGACAAATAAGTAATAATTTAAAGTGGAGGTGGGAAAATGTTAAATCATGATATAGGATATTTTATCCAGCCCGGGCGAGGAATTTTTAAGGTTTTGAAGAGGATAGGTTAATTCTTGAATAGCAAAAGGAGCATCCAACCAAGACGTGGGACTTGAAAAATGAGTTAAAGATGGAGATTCACTGATATGAGGCACATGTGGAGGTGCCAGATTGTCAGCAAACACTCCTAGCCATAGATTGTTGGAAGACCGTTTAACGGAAGGAATAAAAGATGAGCGATACTTACGGATCATTGTCCATACAGTAGAAATAGGAAAAGTGGGGGATATAGAAGTACAAAACTGTTGCCAACCCTTTCTTTTTTTCTTCCTTAAAATTTTTTTGGTTTGAGCCTGAGTTTTTTTGACAACTAAGTAATTAGCCATACTCATATCTTTTTTGTAGGTAGACATAGCAGTTTTACGCCTTCTTACGGCCTGGGTACATTCTTCATCCCACCAGGGGGGAGAGGCGGGGAATTTTGGGTTAGGGTTTGATTTTGGGATGCTTTTGTCTGCTGCATGTTGGATAATTGAAATTAATTGAGAAAATGTTGATTGAATTTCCTCAGAGGTAATATGCAAAGGGAGGGGAGCGGTAGAGGATTCAAGGAGTTCGCGGAAGTGGTTCCAATTTGCTTTTTTAAAATTAAATTTAGGAACTCTTTTTACAGGAGATTTGGGTGATTTTGAGACAAATGAGAGGATTATAGGGAAATGGTCACTAGAGTGTGGATCTCCTAGTATTGACCAACTGGTTGACGCTGCTAAGGAATTGGAACAGATAGACATATCCACCGCACTGGCTCGTTGAGACGGGGAACTGAACCTAGTGGGAGAGCCATCATTGAGGATAATTAGGTTATTATCGTCAATGAATGAAATAATATTAGTTCCAGATCGATCACAAAACGCACTGCCCAATGACTGAGAGTGAGCATTGAGATCTCCAAGAATAAAAAAAGAAGAAGGAAGAAGAGAGATAACTGAGTTCCAAGCATCAATGTCGAATGTGCCATTGGGGGGGCAGTATACTGAAACATATCCCACATCATTGACTTTAGCACCTACTATTTGGAATGAGGGAAAGGACGGAAGAGGGATTTGAGAAAAGGAAAAGGAATTTTTTATAAGTAGGGCTACTCCGCCCTTGCCGTCTGGACGGTCATCCCTGAGACAGGAGAATCCTGGGATCTTAAACAGATAGTTCTGCTTAAACCAGGTCTCTGATATTGCTGCTATATCTATATTGTAAGTTTTTAGTAGAGAAACTATTTCATGTTTATTACAAACAGCACTACGGCTGTTCCACTGAAGGATTTGAACATCGGAGGCCATTATGAAGGGAGTTAAGAGATGAAATTATAGAAGCAGCGTTGGACGGTAAAGAATTGCTATTAGAAATTAAATTAATGAGTATCATAAGTAAAGTCTGAATAAAAGAAGAATTTTCATTGCTAATGGCATTTGACAGGGGAGTAGATGGTGGAAGAGTAGGAGTTTTTGTTGGTTGGCTAATATTAGAAGTAATGACATTGGAAGGGTTAGAACTATAAGAGAACAGTTGATCATTATGTCCTTGTCTGTCATATCCCGGAGAGCTAGGAACTTTTGATTTAGGATTATGGTATACGGTTTTACGGAAAGAGGTAGCAGGAAGATTAGGTGTAAAGAGGCAACTCTGGGGAGTTTGAGTAACGGGAGGTTGAGATGAGACATTGGCAAATGATTTTTTGGAAATCGAGAAAATTTTGGATGCTTGAAAATATGATGCATTGTTGGCGGCCATATATTGTTTTATGCCACGTACGAGACCCAGGCGGGTAACATTAAAGGATGGAACGTAAGCTTTGAATTTATTATTTTGTGAGTTGGTAAAACTTGATACAAAATTGTTTGTCAAAGCTCCTGATTCAAATTCAACAGAGATTTTATATCTACCTTCTGCCTTAATACCATCTGGGCAAATGCCTTTTGTTTTTTGTTGCAAAATATGTTTACCAAAATCGATTGGGTGGATTGTACCTCGTTCTGTTCTCTGAACATAGACCAGAAAAGGGGATACTGCTGAATCAGAGTACAACAGTTGAGGATGAGGAAGAGGACCCTGAGGAGCAGAAGAAGGCTCTAAAGCTGGGATTATTGAAGGCGTAGGGGAGATAGGAGGAGACGCAACGATGGTAGAGGGCTTAGGTCTTATTTTTGAAGATCTTTTTTCAATTTTCCTTTTTTTAAAAGCTGAAAAAGAGGAATCTTCTGAGGAATCCGAGTCCTCCAAAGGAAAACGCGATATTCCTCTTATGGTAGATGGTGAAGGATGAGGATCCGGAGGTCTTAAGTCCTCCATTAAGGATGTAGAAACGGAAATTCGTTAATATGCTACAATACAACAAAATATAAACTAAATACAAAGGGAAAAAAAGGTTATAAATATCTGTTTTATCCAAAATAAGTAATTATCCAAGAGAGCAAGCACAAACACAACTGTCACTTTGCAAACTTGCAACAATACTCAAGAATATTGTCTTCGTAAACAAGTCGCGATTTATGTCTTAACATTAGAACTCGTGATGAAAATGACAATGTGTGACGGAAATATATGAGTTGACCGGGAAATTTCAAGTGCACTAAGCTGTGCAAATTTAATGATGTCAGAGCTCACTGTTTGAGTTTTTTTGCTACAGAAAAGTGGATTTCCTGCTTTATGTGTGGGATATATTATTCATTCACTTCATCACCTTGTCCTAGTGAGGTAGGGGGTGCAAAGACTCGACAATGTGTGGGATTTATTAAAGCAAAAATTATTTTTGTAAACCAGTCAATATTTATATATACATACATCTAACATCTCGTCACTTTAAGGGGGGGTAAGGTATTTTTTTTTTGGATTTTATATATTTTTTTTAACTGAATGCATAATATCTCAAAAATATTGTGTCGAAATTTCAAGTCGATTGGAACAAAATTGACGAAGTTATGAGTATTTTTATACCTGTCGAATTTTTATACCTACCCGACCCTAATGCATTGGATTCGTTCAAACACAGGTACAGTGCTCTTCCCGAAGATGTTTTGGATGCCATCAAGCCTAACCTTTATGGACCTGGCATAGATGATTCAGTGTGAGGTAAGCCGATAAAATTCGCTTACGAACGTTTTATATCAGATTTTTAGTGTTCAAAACTTTAAAGCGTTTTCTCCACAACTACGTTTTCAAAGTCGGTGCCCCTCATAACTTCAAAATACTGCACCGATCCTTTTGAAATTTTGAACACTATCTCTGTACATAATTTACGAGATAACGCTGGAGATTTTTTTTCAAATTTGTTGATAATTTATATTTTTTAATAAAAAATTTGCCGATTTTTTTCGCAAAAAATCGCGTTTTTCCCTTCAGTGTTCCAAAAAAGTGAAAAATTTCGAAAAACCCTCCCGGCGTTACCTGGGGAAAACTATTATCTAACGAATGAACTTTGATTTTTTGCCGTATTTTATAATATTTCTTTGTGAAAATTTTACACAATATTCTTCGAATGTCTTACTTTAATATACCACTGGTTTTAATAAAGAGATTTTAACTGTGTCGTCACAAAAAATTCACAAAAACATGCCTTTTTTGTACGAATTAACCTTACCCCCCCTTAAACCATGAAAATGCATTTTAAATACTGGCAGTGAACAAATAATGCTATATATTTTTGAAAAATTATAATTAATTCCTCCCATATTTTTAAATAAAACAATCATATTCAGTATATATGTTTTATTAAATAATATAACATTTTTCATAATCATAATATGTTACTCTCACATTTTTACAAATATAAATGGAACAAAAAATGTACAAATCAGATAAGAAATCAGTATTCAATTCTCATTATTTTTCAAACAGGGTAACAATAGAAATCAATATAAACTTGGACAAAACAAAATATTTCTTTCTTAAACTCAATACGTATGTTCATTTTCCCTCTTTCTGTTAAGCATAAGGAAGAGGGAGGCAGATATATAAAATACCAATCTCATAATTTTACCAGTACTTAGTTAAATAATTTCTCTAATGTCAGTCCAAAATCTAAAATCAATGATAATAATTAGCGTGAGCATATTTTGTTTAATGCTGTCAAAAAGTTTGGTGATGCACTTCACTGTAAATCTTGTTGATAATACACCTGGAGGGAATAAGGATCAAGATTCTTTGCAATCAGTTGAGTAATAACGAATTTGCTAATTTAAGAACCAGATCAATTGTCACTGATAAACTTGTAGTTTTATTAATTAAATAACTTTTTATTGACCACTTGGATTAACTCTACATCTACCGGTTTCAATATTTTTCTGAACGTCCTCAGCTGGTAATTGAAATGTGACAAGAGAATAAATAATTTACATTAATTACTTTAACATGACATAATTCAAAAATGTAGACTACTCCCCCAGGTGTCGTGCTGTCACATCTAAATGTAATAATTATTTTTAATTTTAATTTAAGTGAGCTTTACTTTTTTCGATGATGGCTTCTCGCTAAAAACTCAAAATTCGATTTTTAGAATATTTAATTCATTCTGGGAGTAGTTGAATATTTTACCAACGTTACATTTAATGTTTAAAATTCATTGGATTACTTGCATAGGCATTTTAATAGTACAATTCTAATAAAATAAAGTAGTAGTGATAGGTAAACTAAACAAAAATAAGCTAAACCCTCATAAACCCAAAACAACCGTGCCCTTAAATGATACACATTTTATATTTATAATAATTATTTTTAATTAAACAATACAAATATTACATTTTAATTACTGTACAGACATTAATTTATATACTATTTAGGCAGTGACTGATCATTTAATACATTAAACGTAATTTTTTAAGCATGATTTTACAGGTTAATAATTTTCATCAGCAAAATCCACTTGAAAATAAAATAATTACACAACAATAGGTGTATGAGATAAACATTTTAAATTAGCGTTTCAAAAATGATAAAAAGGCATCATGCAGTTATAAATTTCAAATATAAATTATGATTTCAATTATCCTTTATTACGGTTAAATAATTCATAAAATCAAATCAATTTTGTATATTCATGTAAATAATGACGATCACATTGTCATAATATAATATAAAACGTGATATACGTATTCTGGAAGAAACCATTACTAGCTTGACGCTGTTTCATTACTACATTAATAATGTCTACAAGGATTAAACTACATATTTACAATTTTTTCATCATTTATCTAATAACAAAGATTTTAAATCAATTAGTATTTCATGTCTCAGACACGCCTACCATATCGTCCTCCATAGAATATGTTTTTCTGTTTCGCTCCATCCCACAACATGGTATTTTGATTTGGTCTCTTCAGCGTCCTCTGATTTTTATTTCAAGTTCAGGTGATGTCCTTTTCCTCATTGCGGTGTCTACAAAGATAATAAATACCCGTAACAATGTTAGAATATATTAAGCCCGCACCTTGATTCAAATGTTACATGCAGTTTTTTGACTACATAACAAGGGAAGCCTTCAAAAAACATATTCTATATTAAAAGAAAAAATAAATAGTTTCAGATATACGTCATGATCGTAGAACAATGACGTATGTGCAAAAAATTCCATATCGACTTTTTTGGATTGTAAAAAGTGAAAAAAAGAAGCCATCTAATGGTGTATAAAAAGCATATTTTTTCTCATTAATTTAGTCGGTATAACGACGGTTCCGATTTGCGATCGTAGAACAAAGCAGCATGTGTAAAAACGTCGTTGTACTGCGCTGACTATATTTGAGATTTGAAAGGTGTCAATTTTAAATAACTAACCCAAGTTTCAAAGGAAAATCGTTTGTAGTTATCGAACTATGACATAAAGTGTCTTTATGTAAATAAAACTTCAAACTGCTCTCCTGCAAACTTTAGAAAATTCACATGCGTCGTTATTCTACGATTATGACGAAAAGTGAAAAACGATAACATTTTTTATACATATTTTGTAAGTTTGAAACCAGAACTGATATTTCATATTTACCCACAAATAGAGAGAAAAACATCACCAACATAACATATATTAAAAAAAATGTAATGTGTACATAATGCGTCATAAATGTTACGTTCGGTTTTAATTGGAATCTATTGTAAAGAATTAAATGCTTGACATCACTCTAAAATATGCAGTCTTCTTATTTTAAACTCATAT
Organism: Agrypnia vestita; assembly: GCA_016648135.1. NCBI lineage: Eukaryota > Metazoa > Arthropoda > Insecta > Trichoptera > Phryganeidae > Agrypnia > Agrypnia vestita. The sequence goes on along the minus strand of JADDOH010005780.1, from coordinate 53,738 downwards.
TTTTTGAGTAGTTTGTATATCCACTCGTTTATCCCGGACCAAAATAGAGGATTTTCGCTAAGATCCCTTAAAGCAGTCATGTCCAAAAATGTGAACTTGCGATAGCGCGTAAAAAATCATTTTATGTATTTTTTATTATTTAAAAATTTGTTTATTTATCTATGACAAACAATTATTGTCTTTGTACGCTCACATGGAAAATAATGTAATTACGGTAAATTCTTGCTAATGCGTCGTTTGTTCCGGGGAAATCTGGGCAAGCGAGTGGATATTGTTAGTCAAGAAGAGAATTGCACAATTCTTTTCAAGCAATAAACAATGATGCGAAAATAATATTATTATTACAGTATTACGTGAATTAATGGAATAAAATTACAAATAGAAAAATCTGTGGACAATTTGTAAATCTAGGATACGAAAATAGGATTGCACCACCAAAACAAAGATGATATAAGCTGTAATTCAGGTGTCGTTTTGGGATACTAAAATAAAAGAAAATTATCAAAAATTAATTGATTCCATGCCAAAACGTATTCAGTCTGTTATACATGAAAAAGGAGGACACATACCCTATTAATCAAATAATATTAATAATAAATGTTTTTTATGATTCTGAGATGTTTTATTCCATTAATTCGCACAATACTGTAATTGCTTATTTTGATTGATGCCTTTACAACCATGATGATTTTGCAGTAGCTATTGCATACTGCTTTGGTAATTGGAACCAAGCAAAGTCAAAAATGATTAGACACAAAATGAGTGTACAAAAGCAAAGAAGGGTCAATATATGAGATAATGTCACAATTATTACAATTGAACATCAACTGAATTGAATTCATTCTAAAAACTATTTTATCTATGACACATGGGCTCATACAAGTATTAATATATAAGTTGTGTAATCTATTAAGGCAATAAGATCAGCCAATACTGTTTCAATTGATGAACTAATTGTGTAATTATACCAGTTTAACAAAAAAAGATATTGTATTTAACTTTTTTTATTTGTGTCCATCTTGTATATTATATTAATTATTGTAGGTTGAAATGCCAAAGTTGTTGACGCTCTTACGGTATGAACCAATACTACAATACAAAGGGAACGTCATTGACATTTCAAAATGCATTCAGTCATATAAGAGAAACTGAAGCTACAAATTGAGTTACACGATCAGAAATACACGTAAAGTTTTGATTTCCGAATCAATATAAAAATGACAGTTTACATATTTACTGTGCAGATGAATTTACATATCTGTAGTATAAATATACAATGCACAAGATCATATTATTTTGAAGTAAGTGTACCGTCTTTTTTAAAAATAAATATACTAATATTGGAAATACATAGCAGTTTTATTTAAAAACAAATTAGATAAATCACACAGAAAAGATCTATGTATTGAAAAAGTATACTCACGAGGCAAAACTGGAGCCGTCTATTGCTGGCAGACTGCATTACAAATTAATGATAGATTGTTGTCTGATTTTAACTGATATATTTAATTTTTTTAGTCTACACGCAACTATTTTGGATATTTCATTGGAAGCAATCATGTTTTAAAAATTCTTGGTTCAAGTTTCAATAGTGTTCATATCTTTTCAAAATATAGATTTTTCTGTGCATCTTTGTAAGTGATTTATCTAATTTGTGTAATTACGAAGCAACTATGTACATATATTCTGATATGCAATAACACAAATAAAAATGCGACTTAATTTTAAAATCAATATTTTTTTGCACCACAATAGAGACAACATTTCGATTAAAAAGTTTAATTCGAAGCTATGGTAGTAAGAAAGTATGTAAATATACATATAAATATTTTATTTAAAAAAATCAAAGTTATCTAGTATGTACGTATTTATTTCACAATCAGTCGTTGTTTTTTTTTTAAACTTTTTTATTTTTAATATAAGAAACTGTGTCTCGCAATGGTCTAAAAGTATATTATAACATATGTCAATTAAAATGATATCGACCAATCTCATGTAAACTATTATAATTTACAAACAGGCAAGTAGTTAATTTAGTATTCTACATATATGTATCTGATACACACAGGGTGTCTCGTAGCTAGTAGCAAAAACTTTGCTAGTAAAGAGGGTCTTCATTCGATTTTGAATAGAAAACGTTCTTTACATTATGGGTGAAACACCGAGTTACCGAGATAAGCGACAACAAAGTTTGCATTTTTTTTCAATATTTTTGATTTAATTTCTGCAAACTTTGCAGACCAACACTATGGTAACTTATATGGAATATGAAAAATTCATTCACTTTTAAACAAGTCAAATAAAATGACAAAAACCTTACAAAAAATATACTTTTCAAATTTTTGCAAGGTTTTAAAATTTTATTTGACTTTAAAGCGAATGAATTTTTAATATTCCTTATAAGTTACTGTAGGGATGGTTCAACAATTTACAGATATATTGAAAAAAAAATGCAAACTTTAATGAGAATGAATTTATTAATATTTGTAGTGAAGAAGTTCAGTATTGTAGATGAAGGAATTGCAAAAACTAGCACAGTTTTCCATCTTTGCAGTCTGTCAAATTAGCCACTGGTGACACCTTATTTGTATGTCTGTGTTGGAAATATTTCTGAGTGTTTTTTCAGACACAAAATGGAAAGCACCCAGCCCACTGATTTATTTGATTAACTCAATTAATCAGTCAATGCATATTTGGTGAATCGCAGAAGTCTAAGGGCCGGTTGTATAATTAGTAGTATGGTAGAACTTCGTTAATTCAAAATTCAAGGGTCCCAAAAAAGTATTTGAATAATGCAGAACCTCTGTGTACTGCGTAGTGGAAACAGATATACAGGGTGTAACACAGCTAGTCCACAATACTTTACAGTTAGATTCCTGGCTTGATTATGAGTTGAGCAACATCATAGTCTGCATTTTTTTTCAATATTTCTGACTTATTTTTTACAAAACGCCGAAGTGTAGTTACAGTAACTTATAATATGAAAAATTCATTCCCTTTAATACAAGTCAAATAAAATGATATAAACCTCCCAATTCCAATTGGAATTTTTTCAAGGTTTTTATTATTTTATCTAACTTTTATTGAAACAAATGAATTTTTCATAATCAATACATGTAAGTAATTGTAATGATACTTCAGAATTTTGTAAAAAATAAGTCAGAAATATTGAAAAAAAATAAATTGATATTGCATAACTTCATATTGGTCACTTCATATTGGTCATGGTTACTTGAACATTTTTGACTCATAATCAAGGCAGGAATCCACCTGTAAAGCATTGTGGACTAGCTCTGTTACACCCTGTATTAAAATGATAATTATAGTAGTCATATTCTCATTTTGAGTATGTGTTTTGATTTCAAGCACATTTGTATTTACAGGTTCAATATTGTCGCTTGACAAATGAAATCTGCACAAACATTCAACATTTCTCTACAATATTTGTGAATATTTTATTGTCACTGACAATTTTTATCTCTTTGGCCCGAATTAAGAGTATTTAAAGGCTAAGGTACTCCTTAAAAGCGTAATTTTCAGCACAACATAACACTTATAAGGGGTACCTTAAATCATCTACTCTGAATTCGGGCCTTAATGCCTGAGATATATGAAACTAGGAAAACGGCAGCAAATCTGAGATCGTCGAACGCAAGCATTTAAGAAATAAAGATAAACAGAAGAACGGATAGGACAAACCTTGATATACATATGGACTGTTCAGGAAAATAATTAAATTTTGAATTTTTATAAATTTTAATTAAATATAAGACTTCGAAATCAAAAATAATTTATAAACTGCATTGTGAAAGAACACTGATAAAAACATAAAATGGGTATCAAATAATAATTGTAATGAACCAAAATATTTAAAAAATAATATAAATTTATTGCAACAACCATTAAAATCAAGTAAACTTACAAACAATACACATATATAATCATATCTTTTATACAACACTAGCACATAAAATGGTTAGACATTTATATTGTTTCTTGTTTCATAAACCCAAATATTGTAGACATTAACCAACTCTTAACATATAGAAAAAACAATATCACAAATGTATTCAAGCAATCGTTACATTGTTTCGTTGGCATCTGAGAAATATTATTTTGAAATCAAGTTACAGTTTATTAGGAAAAAATAAAACGGAAGTCTTAAGAAGCGAGAATCAAATTTACTGTAAATATTTTAATGCTTTTTATATTTTAAGGGGTATTTGTTGATGAGCATTACTCAATCGAAAATTAATAATCTATTAATATTGTTGGTTGACTCTAAACTATCAATAAAATTTGCCCACAGTTATGCTATTTGAAAAACTAATGACAGAAAAAAAAATCGCTTAAATAATGTTAGCTACGAAATAATGCAGACATTTATTTCCCATCACAATAACCTTTTATGACCAGCAGATCTAGCTGACTAGCTTGGATAAGAAATGTATTTCGGGGCAAGCGGCGACGGAGCCATTAAAATAGAGGCTAAACCAACTCTCTGCAGATCGCTGGGCAGATCCAGAGAGCGCCTCTTGGGCAATGTACTACATACTGATCTGGAGAAGCCAAGGGAGAAGGAGTACAAGGCAATGGATTGGAAGAAGTGGGAAGGCATCATCCAGGATGGTAGAGCTTCCGAAGTAAGCTATGAAATAAATAAATTTAATGCGCAGCGTTTTATCGATAGGACAATCTTAATAGGCAATACATATTCTAGGGATAGATTTCATACCGATTCTCCTGATAAACTATATTGTTCTCTAAGAAAAGATAAATTGTGGTAAAATTTTGCGAAAAGCTAAATAAGTTGTTAAATTGAATATATGTATACATACGTAAATATTTACAATTCAATTACAATAAAAAACATTTCTTCGATAATCGAGATTGAAAATTTTTAATTCAGCCTTTTGTACACAGTCACACTTCTAATCAATGATATAATAAACTGTAGATACGTTACAAGCGTGAAATCGTGGCAAGTCAAAAAGAAGGTAATTGCCTTACTTGCATTCGTTATCGAACGGACATTGTTATTGGACGCGACGGTACACCGAAAAAAGTGTCCCGTTGAAAAAGGAACAGACTATTGTAAGAATGAGTATGTTATTTTAGTCACCGTAACTTCAAATTACCAGATTTTTTCCAGAAATCAGGACAGTCACGTCCTGATTTCTGGAAATACGTCAATGCTTCTAATAACATATCATTCTAAGGCATACCAAAGCATATTTCAAATACATAAAATAATTCTACAATTATATCTCTCATTTTTATTTGATTTTACAAGAAAAAATATTTCTCATTGAATGTTCCATATTTTCAAATCAATCAACTGAGCTTATCCAATCTGGGTAGGTATGTATGTATATATCTGTGTAAATTTGAAAATCTGATTTTTTCGAAGGCCTACTTATTACATATATCAAGTCAGATGATTTCAGAACAATATTTCTCAGGTGTCTTTCAACTTAAATAAAACAGCACATAATAAAATTAACTGGACAAAATATAATACAAAATTCAATAATTGGACTAAATATGGATATATATCATAATTACATTCAATAGTCGGCCGGGTTGTAGAACGACGGCGTACCCTGTGGCAAAGAAAAATATATTTTAGCCACAAAATATAATATGTATTGTTAAATCTAACAAAAGGACAGATTAATGTTTTAATTATTGAGCCTTGTACGTAAGTACTTACTCATCGTCAATGTTGAACCGAGTGAAAAATATTAAGGTTAAAAGGAAAATGCGTACCTTTTAATCGCAATCATTTATCCCTGCAATAGGTTGCTTGTAAAGTAAAAATTAAAGATTTTATAAACCCTTAATAGTTGATCTGAAATTCAATTGCTTTTATTGGACTTTTTATACTTAATTATTTTTATTCACAACTATGAAAACATTGCTCATTTCCTGTAAATTTAATAGAATAAGCATAATTCATTATTGAAATATGGCTTGCTGGTGGAATTGAAATCCACGAAAAAATATATATGTATATATCATCTCTTTAGAGGTAAAACTCACTAACTGATATATCGTCTCTTTCGAGATAAAACTTACTAACTGCAATATTGGCCAAAATGAGGTATTAATACAAACATTCAATCTACACTCCACGTAAAAATCAGTAAGTGAATATTCCGCGACTATTTATAGTTATTTAGTGGTAAAACTCATAAATTGGACATTTTCCATAATCTTCATATCACATTTTGAATGTTTAAATCTCGTTATATGTTGATATTATTGTTTATTAATAATCTTTTCCAACGTAGGCTAGCAGTTAATTTTAAAATGATTCTGTCTGCACTGATATACCAATACCTAATTATTGTAATTGAAACTGATTGCAAATAATGATGTTTCGGTTTATCTAATTTTAAACATACGATTTATTGGCGATGATGTGTAGAATAAATGATATTCACCTGTTCGTTATTATTATTTGGGGCTCCGGGCACGAAGTATGACATGGGTGCAGGACTCTGCAGCGACGCTCCTAACACTTCAGAAGCGGGGGGCAAGGGTTTCATCGGGGCCCCGCTTGGATTGAAAACGTCCACGTAAGATTTTTTGATGTCTACAAGAAGTAATTTCAGATAATTAGTACAAAAATAAAGTGTACTGATTTCATTTGAATTAACCTTTGTTCTCCGGCGCTGTAAGCTGAGTTAACATTGCGTCCAATTATGTGAATATTTCTGTAAATATATTAAATACAGAGTTCATATTCATATTCCTCTAGGGTAAATTTATGTATTCAATAAGATAACAATATATAAGTATTTACGGGATCTGAATAAAATATTTTCTCAAAGAAACTGATGTTGATTTGTCAATACTGTAGAGGGGAGGGGAGTGGTGCAAGAAGTGCAGTGTATAGCGCGCAGAGTGTAGAGCGTAGTGCACAAGGCACCGGATCCAGCCAATTGCCGAACTTGGCTCTTTAGTAGAGCTGCACAGCTGGGTCAGACGTATTTTACGCCTTTAAACTGTCATTTGTGATGATCAATGTTTTTTCTCATTTTTACTATCTTAAACTGGGGGATTACGAATGTCGAATTTAAAAAATTAACTGCGTGAATTGATGGACGATTCCATTAAATTAACATACGTCTTCCTTTCTGCAGTTTGAATATGTTGGGCACCGGCGTCGCGCCTTGTGGAGCTCCTGCGTTCGATTCGGCAGGCGTTGCGAATATTGCTGGCGGAGGGGTGTGATTGGCCTGCTGCAACTGCGGCTGATAACTAGAATGATAAGGAAAAAATGTACAAACAGGTAACGTTACTAAAATAGGATTCATATTCTTCAATGTCGCCACAGTCCAAATTAAAGAATGGCTTCCTCAATTTTCTGCCTCCATTATATTCTGTCGTCTATTGCCTATTTCTAAATCATCCTCACATTGTCTCTCCCCAGTGGAACCTCGCTTTTTTTTTAAATAGAGATCGTATACCCTTTTGATTATTCATCCATTGTATGTATTACGCCCATCTTGATCAGATCATTTTAATGTGAATTAAGAGCAAGGAGACCAAATTTTAACCTACGTAATATACGAAATTGTTTGTGAATTAAAAAAATCCTCAAACACAGCATTCAGATATAAAATACGCTTGCGCCCTTTATGATAGTATATTATTTTCAGCTTACTCTTAATTTGACATTACAGTAGAACCTCGATAATTCAAAATTCAAGGCACAAAGATATAATAAAAAATTGCGATGCAATTGCGAAATTCACCAAAAATCATAAAATTCATGAAAAAGCCATTAATTTTCTGAAATGATTTCGAAAATGCAATATTTATTATTCTAATATAACGATCGCGACATTTCCATTACACAACTACCTGATATTGACATATTTGTTGGTCTCACATGAGAAAAAAAATCGAAATATTTTTTTCAATTTCATAAAATTTCTAAAAAATATTTTGAATTACGAATTGTCAGGGTTAAAAATTTAGAATTATGGTAAATATTGAATAATCGGGGTTTGACTGTATTACAATATCAACATAATCTGGAGAAATCATGATAAAACCCTGGAGTCGGAGAGACAATGTTGAAACCCTGAGAGTTGGTCTCTATAATTGAGTGAGGGTTCTTTGACAGAATTTCGTCACCATACCGGATTCTCCACGCTACAGGTTCACACATATGATGCAGATTTTTTTTATATGCTTGGATTCATCAAGATGTTGTTGGAGCAATAAATATGAATTTTTGATTGTGTGTTAATTACATCTGAGCATGTCCTCAGAGCTGAGTGATAGTAAACTGCGTATGACGACAACCATATTTTTAACATTGAAAAGTGGAGTCAAATAATGAGAGGAAAATTTTGTAAGACTTTAGTTATTATATATTAATCAAGCAATTTTTGCATCAGGGAACTGGCTTAATCGAAAAAGGTTCAAATGATTTTGATGACAATAACAGGTTGGGGGTTTTTTGGGTCCAGAAATCAATCTGTCAGAGTGTCATCTTTAGAAAATCTCATTTTCAGGCATTTTTAAAATTATTCTTTTTCAAAATGAAAAATGATAAGAGTGATATCTATCTTTTTAATAGATTGATACCTGGTTGACGGAGCGAAGCCCAGATGAAAAATGACAACAGCGAAATCGACCATTTTATTAGGAAAATACCACAACTAAATAAAATAAATATGTTCAGGCAAATATCTATTGGTAGTCTTTGGTTATGGGCTGTCTAGATACACATGTGTATATGGATTCATGATTCTCTGTGTACCAATGTCAATATTGACTGGAATCACATATTCTATGGTCACCACCCCTTAACGGACAGCTCAATTTAGGCGGCAGTCCGAAAATTTTATGCGATATATTTGTGCGTGTATTCTTCTTGTGTATTGTGTTTATAAGGTAAACTGTAAACTGCTTGTAAGTGGCAGAATATCAGCAACGGACTAAAGCAAACATAATCATGATGGCGGATCACCGGAAGAAACTGGTAGATGGTAATTTCACAAATCTAGAGAATTTTAATGTACAAACTTCCAACAGAAAGTCAAAAGTCGGAGCATTTTCGAGGTATTTTACTCGGACAGAGTATTTATAATTATAAAAGGAATTTGAATTTGTCAAATAAGATGCAAAATATAAGTAGATTATCAAAGCCAAGATTGTAAAAAGTATGAGCATTTGTAACATAAAATAAATAAATAATTGCAAGCAGATGCACAGGGTGTCTCGTAACTAGAAGCAAAAACTTCAGAAGAGTCTTCTTCATACAATTTTTAACAGAAAATATTTTTTGGGTGAAATGTCGGAGATAAACGACATAAAATTTTGGATTTTTTTCAATATTTCAGATTAATTTTTTGTTAAACATTAGACTATCATTGATTTATATTGAATATTAAAAATTCGTTCACCTTGATACAAATAAAATAGAATGATTAAAACATTGCAGAAATTTGAAGAAAATATTATTTTGTAGGTTTTTGTCATTTTATTTGATTTGTATTAAAGCGAACAAATTTTTGATATTCCACATAAGTTATTGTGGTGATAGTCCAATGTTTTACAGAAAATAATTTAGAAATATTGAAAAAAAAAATGCAAACTTTGATGTTGCTTACCTTTGTAACTATCGACATTTCACCCAAAGAATAATTTCTATTAAAAATTGGATGAAGAGGACTCTTCCGGAATTTTATATGATATACCCTGTGTGTTGTCAGAGGAAATTTTTTCAGATAGTGAAGAAAGTATGTGCCTTGAAAATAGAACGGACGATTTTGAGATTTTGTGTTGTTTTTTATATGACTAATGTTAATCGTGATATCTTCTCTGGAAATGAAAAATATGTTACCTGTTATTATTATTAGTATTAGGCCTCAAGATATCAGACATTTTAGGCGGAAGCGTTAGTTGTGTTTGTTGCTCATCCTCATCAGCGTCCAAGTTTACCCACTTGTTCTTATCAGAATCCCACAAAATCTGAAACAAATCATTCAATTGAGTACGCACTGAAAAATCAAGGTGTTTTAGAAGTAATAAATTGTGGCTCATGCAGTTTTCATAGTTCACAGCATCCAGTCGCCGCGAAAATTTACAGACATGAACTAACGTAAATTTTTTGGTAGAATGCGACCGGTATAAATTGGCGTGCGAAGGAGGGCGTCTTTGTTGCGAAACAGAAGTTACCAAGGTGTAAATTTATTACACAATACATAATATACAGAGTGTCCGGTGACCGGTGTCGGAGCCTTTAATAGAAATTTGGTTGGGCAACACTAAAGAAACAAATTAGTAATGGCGGCCGCTCCATCTAGAGTCCTGTCAAATGGTAATATTGGACAATTATTTGCCTTTTCAGTATCGTAAAACTTTAATACTTCATTGGCAATTGTTCTTGCACCATCACGGACTGTTTTGGATGTTTTGGACATAATAATTCAGTGTATATTGGTAATCAAAATGTCACAGCTCACGAGCAAATACGAGATTGAACTGAATGACAGGGCGAGGGGTTACTGCCGGTTGCGGGCGCGGCGGGTTTTAGTTCCAAAGTCGCCGCACGCCAATTTACGTTGGTCAAGCTCTACACAATACTTTTGAAATGGTCAAACTAAATTCTCATAAAAAGTATATCTTAAAAGAAAAAGACTTTATTTAAGAAGAAGTTTTTATTTAACCCTTTCCACTGCAAGGCTTTTTTGTTTTTATTCCACCAGCTCCATGCGTTTTTTTGAGTTTTATTATTGGATTTTTTTATCTAAAACCTTTTATTTTGCGAGTTGTTACATGATATTCGGCGGTATTCTGAAAATAGCAATATTGGTAATTCTGTATCTCGACAGTTAATGTATAACATTCTAATGCCATCAATGTCGACGTTTTAAGTTTGACAGGTTTGAAATGAATGAATTCAATCAATTAGAAAGCTCTAAAATGTAAACAAATGTTAAGTTATTCACAATTATGAATAACAAGTTTTCTGATTGAATTCATTAATTTCTAACCCGTCAAACATAAAATGTCAATATTAACGGCATTATAATATTATACAATAACTCTCAAGATACAGAAATAGCAATATTGATATTTTCAGAGTATGGCCGACAATATGTGGGGTATAAAAAGCAAAGGCAGCAATGTCCAAAAAATTAAGTGTTTTGAGTGCAGTCACTGAGGATTACTAATTTAAAATGTATTGAATTCTAGATTTTGTGTATCTATCTCTTCCAAAATCATGTTTCCTATAAAATCTTGAATTAAGTAGATTATAAATTAGTAATCCTCGATGACCGCATTAATTTTTTTTTGGATATTAATTCCTTTGCTTTTAACTACACATATTATAATTCAATTCTAATCATTATACATATTAAAATTCTTAATTCTAATCATTATATGTAATAAATTTCGGAGAAGTATTTTTCAAAACAAATTCTGGGATGAAGCGAAGGTTTTGCCTCGCAAGTTTGGCAAATACAGCGTGTTTCTTTTCTCCTGTTTTTAATTTTTGCATGCACACATCATAATTTTCGTGCTTCCCCTTATTTGTAAATTAATAAATGGAGGGATTCCATCGAGATGTTGTATCTACTGCGGCCACGGATCTAAGATTTGCTTTGGGATCCCTAAGCAGGTATCTTTGGACTGTGATGTCTTTCAATCGTGTTTAAAAAAACCTAAGTAAAAAAAAAATTCACGTATTTTAAAATTATCTGCAAAAAGACGTATTACAATGTCAAATGACACTCAACATTGGAGTTGGTGGAACAAAGTCAACGTCAAGTGACACTCAACATTGGAGTTGGTGGAATAAAGTAAATATCAAGTGACACTCAACATTGGAGTTGGTGGAACAAAATCAACGTCAAGTTGACACTCAACACTGGAGTGGAAAGGTTTAAAAGACTCAGTTTGGAAATTTTTTAAAAAAAATTATAAAAACATCTATTTTAAATTTTTTAGGTTTACTAGGGAATTTAATTATGCAAGAATTAATACTTTAACCGAGGTATAAATGTGTCTTAAATATACAAGAATGGGGACATTCTTTCGCTGTAACACAATCCCCTTTGTTAAAGAACCGGTTGAGTTCATCTCTGTAAATTTTTTTACTCTATGGTTTAGTCGCAAATTGGTTAATTGTACCATATCTGTTAAAATTGTACCATATCAAAAGGTCCAAGCATAAATTTACAGGCTTGCATCATAAAAGCAGTGAAAATAATGTGAGAATTTTGTTACAAAAGAAAAGTCAGAAATATTGAAAAAAAAAAATGCAATTTTTGAAGTCACTAATCATCCTTTTACCCAATGTGTAAACAATATTTTCTATTCAAAATTGAATGAAGAAGATTCCTCCGAAACTTTTGCTACTAGCTACGAAACATTCTGTATACAAATATGTACATTTCAATGTATGCAAGACATATGCTATATCAAATGAGATTCTTACAAAATATGTTTTCTCCAAATGTATTTACCTGACTAGTTCTAAAGGAAGTGTTTTAGAATTGGTTTATATGATTGAATTCACCCACAAAAAAAAGCACTGATTTAGAAATGGTCATGTAAAAAAGATGTTGTGAACATAAATTACAGAAATCTTACAGAGACGAAGCTATTTATATGGGAAACATGTTATAGGGTCGCTCAGGGCTTATGACGTGTATGAGCTGGCTTAAGTGATGACTTTACACAATGCAATGTTTACCGATTCCAGTATAAAAAGATCCACACACTATCAAATTTTTGAAAGTTGTATAAATGTCCAAATAAGGAAAGAAAACTTTGACTATAGATGTCTCTAGCAGAGTTCCTTCAAACATTTGAATGCTTTTAGATTATTGCAAACTTTCATAGATTTTTACGAAAGTTAACAATAATCCAAGTTGATACAACTAAGAAATTTGGGAAATTTACAAAAATTTTAATCCCTTCAAAATAAAACAAGTTAAATTTTTGTAAAGTAAGGCAAAAATACAATTACAACCAAAATATATTATAATGAAAAGTGCAAAAATCAAGTATGTACTGTATTTCTAATGCAAAAATAAATTGTGAAACTTACCGATGGATTTTTGTCATCAGGTAGAATCATTTGATTTTTCGGCTTAAGTGACAACTTGTTGAAGATCCCCCCAAACCACCCAGAACTCTGGTTCTTTCCGGAAGGAGGTGGAATGTTCTCCTTCTTTTCTTTCTTCTGAGTATCCGCCTTGTTCTGCGGCTGGGCGGGGTTTCGGTCTTCGAGGCCGTGGTCCTCGTCAAACACCGATTTTCCTCGGCTTTGGTTAGCATTGGGCATGGAGATCTGCGGCCGAGGGGGCTCCAGGGAATCCACAACCTCTCGATCCTAGAATTGGATATGGCAAACAATACAAAAAGCGCATGAATTTAAATGGAATACAAACATATTAGTCATTCATTCTTCTGGTTTAATTTTTAATTTTTTGTTTTGTCAGCATTCAGAAGCTTCCAATTCTAAAGTCAATACTATGCAAATATTATGGACTATGATGTGTCATATTTAATCAGCTATATTAAGTAGCAACAGTTTCAAGTAAAAAAAATATAAATGGAAATGTTTGTAATAAGTAATGTTGTAATAAGTTAACAGATAAACTGAAGACGAAACTCTAAAGTGTAGTGATGGTCAAACCTACATTTTAACCAGTTATTTGAGATATGTATTTGATTGCATCAATACTGTTGTCTGGTACCGATGATAGTCCGACGAATGGCAAAAATCACTCATCCAATCATAGATACAATCAGATACAAGTCTCAAATGATGTTTATTGTGTTATTAGTTAAAATAGCATCACTATAAATTTGATTCTGACAGTATTAAAAGTATGAAAAAAGAAATAAACAATCATTCCGTCATCATTAAACCGAATTGTAATGACTTTTCAGCATTTTATAAAGGTAAATTGGCATGTAATTTTGATATTGGGAGCATTTAAGATGTGTCACTAATAATAATTTTTTGGAATTTGCAAACCCTCTTTTGGAAACAGGTCACATGTTTAAAAAAGAGAATGGTATTGAGATTCTCCATGTAAATAATAGAGGCCTTAGATTGGATAACCAATTATTTGATATATCCCCCATTTCGATATCTAATTGTCAATTATCCCCACCATAACTGTAGCCACGACCCCGTTTAAAAATTAATTTGTTTACTAAAATAAGTATTGGATATTTTGTATGCGTCCATCCTGAGGAAGATACAGTGGTATCGAAACCGGTAGATGTAAAGTTACTCCAAGTAGTTTTTACAAAGTTGTTATAAGTAATGTGAAATCACAAGTTAGTAGAAATTTCTGTGGTACGACAAATGGTACACAATTGGAACTACAAATAAGTGAATATTTTTTTTTCATGTTGTTTTTAACATCACACTAAAATGTTGTAATCTTTAAATGAAAACATGTAAAGACATGTCTCATGCATAATTCACTGTACACACTAAGTTGACACTTTGTTTGCTGTTTGTTTATGATAAAAACAATGGAAAACTTCAAAGTACACATACGTACTAAATGAGTATATTATTATTACATTTACACTTGACCATTCTTCTCACAAACACAATTCTTCACTATTTATTTTATCGATTTGTTACATTGAATTTTTTGCAAATAAATGTACAATTTATAGTTTCTAAACATATAAACCATTATTTTAACCGGATATTTTCGATACAGTTATTTGGGATTTGTATCTGATTGTATCGATGATTGATAATGAAGATATCATTGTTATCAAGTACCGATGGTTGCCTGTCGAATTGCAAAAAAATTAGTCGCCAATCATCGACCAATCAGATACAAATCTCAAATAATGGTTAGTGTGACACCGGTTAAAATACCCTCACTGTATCGCTGTAAAATGCAAAACTCATATGCTTATTAAATAGTGCTAGGGATGCTGTATCTCACGTATCAAAAATGTACGAAACATACAATTGATCATGTTGTATTAATCTAAAAACAATTACTAGAGTGCAGCAACGAGACATCACTTGTGATGGGTGAAACTGATGGTACGACCACAACCTCAAATACTCGAGATATTGTAGAATATTAAAATATTGAAAAAATCTTGTATATCTTCGAAGAGATCCTTTGTTTTTGTTAGTTTGCTTGAAAGGTGGGGACATTAGTACGAGTCAAATTATTACATAAATATATGAATTAAAGAAAAACCACACTTTGGAAATTTTAAAAATTTATTACAATACCGAAAAGCAGTTTTTACATATTGAACATATTAATTTTGGCCACTACTACTATGAAATTTTTTGGGTAAATTTGTACTTTGGAGTCTAGTTATGAACATCATTATTTTAAATACAGGACTATACATAATAATATCAAAATGTAATAATCTAAAAGGCATTTTTATATAACAGTAAAATGTGCACATTGAAAAATACAAATATCATAAATGCTTAGCTTAATTTAACCAAAATTCACTACAATCAGTGTTCCCTCTAAGCTGCCGATATGCCCCTCAGTTTGTGAAATGTTGCCGCGTGCTACAGATAATATTCCTTGCATTATTCTGATAAAATAATAAACATTAATAATAAAACGGCGTTGCATCAATATTCTTACTACATATTTTCAAATAAAGCTAAGCGCTTGAGCTATCAAAATATGTCGCTGGTGACCTGGAATGGGGCTAGAACCTGCGACCACTGGATCACTAGACGAGAGTGATGATAATAACAAGCTGTTTCCTAGTATGTCTTTGAAAGGGGTTTATATTTTTTAGTTTCAGTGTAACAAAATAGGTCTGCCCACAATCACATATTTTATTTAAAAAGTTAATGATAGTGAAGTTTTGTTCAAGGAAAGTACGTATATTGGAGCACACAAAAAGAACAGTTAACAGTGTAAAATAGTAAAAAAAAAAATAGAGGGAACATTGACTGTAATGATAATTTTTAGAATCTCTACAATATATAATAGATGTGTTTAATTAATCTTAATGCAATAAATCTAGTGTAGAATTTTACAAATTTTCTTAATGTGAAAACACAGCAAGATCTAATATAAAAGGCAAAATTGAAAACAATATTGCCAAATGCTGTCTCAAAGGCATACTGCCATACAATTCACAATGTCTACATTATATAATATTGTGTTATTTAAAATATTGTTTTGAGACAGTTGGAGATCAGATGTAGGTCCGATGAAATAACTCAAATGTAGAAGTCTAATTTACTACAACAAGAAATATTAAATGTTATATATATAAAACTGTAATGTTCACTATTTGTAGTTAATAAAATCCACATATTTCACAGGTGCACCATTAAATTGTAGTAATAATAAATTATTTCACGTATATTTCAAGTACATCTTATTGTCACTTTGAACAAATTTAAATGTTGGACCACTGAAAATGTCTGTAAATAATGTAAAAGAAGCAAAGCAATCTAAAGTTACAGCAATCCCCCCCGAAAATGAATGTATTTAATTTAAATTTAAAATTCAGCAATGCTTACCTAAATGTAACCTTTTTATTTTTATATTTGATATTAATATGGCGCAAGATCCATATTTGTCTTTCACAGCAATACATTAATCAGAATTACATTCAGATGGTTGACTGGTGATTTTTAAAAGTACAGTAGAACCCGGTTAAATCGCATTTCAAAGGATACAAGTTTTCATTTCAAATTATGCGGAACCCCGTTAATTCGAAATTTGAAGAAAAAAAAATCGCGATGCAAATCTGAAATTCGCCAAAAATCGTAAAACTCATGAAAAAGGGCAATAATTTTGTGAAAAATGTCTATATTTTCAATGATATAATAAACTTTAGATACGTTACAAGCGTGAAATCTTGGCATCTCAAAAGTAAGGTAATTGCCTTACTTGCACTCGTTATCGAACGGACCGAAACAAAACGCAGACTGCGAAAACTACTCCAAAAAAAAAGTCCTGGGGAAAAAGGAACAGAGTATCGTACATTATTGTAAGAATGAGTATGTTATTTTAGTCACCGTGACTTTAAATTACCTGATTTTTACGTGAATACTTGATTATGTGATTTGTTGTCTCTTTCAATGCAATATTTGCTACATATGAAAGCCGGCTAGTATGGGAATAACGTGTCTATATTATAATATGTCAATGTGTATTTTTGTATATTTCAAGAAATCATTTCGAAAATGAAATATTTAAAATGCTAATACAAGATCGCGACATTTAAGTTACTAAAGTACCCGATATTGACATATATATTGTACTCGCTTGCGAAAACAATGTAAATATTTTTTAAAATTTCAAAAATATTTCGAATTATGTGAATTAAAATGTATCGATTTATGGCAAAAGTGACTGAAAATTATTTCAAATTACAAATTACTGGGGTTGTCGAATTATCGGGGTTCATCTACTATAAAATTAACATTTTGGGATTTGCAGGATTGAAAAATTTCGAATAACGGTGAATTTCGAATTAACGGAGTTTTATAGTATATAGAACTCGCTACAACACGAAATGGTATATCGTAGCAATTTCAAACTACATACACAGTTAAATCGGAAGGGTCTGGTGTCTGCATGTGCCACCGATATCAGCGTCGATCAAAAGTCCTCTGCAGATGCTTAATTAGATTTTTTTATTTCACTAATTTCAAATGCAATCGACGACAATCTATCGCAAAGAAAATGCAACTGCCAACTGAACAAACCAGATAATATGCAATGATTTATCATACACACGATCGAAATTTGCGCATTGGTTTGCACAGATAAATCGTAGCGATATATTGTTACTGTGTAGCAGGCATAATATGGATTGAATTGAAAGTGAAGTAAGCAGGGTTTGATGTACTTTATGATGAAGGATGAAAAAAATGACAAGTTAATAATGCAAATAAAAAAATTAATGATAAGCTAATATGTAAAGAATTTTGGAAACATATTTTATGAAATGGGAGAGACAGATTTGTACTGAAATTAAAAAAAAGGTGCAATTTAGGAATCTGTATTTACTTATTTTATTTTTATTTAATTTTTTTTTTATATATTTATAACAAACCAATTGCCACAGAACTTATATATTGCAAACTGTGAAAAATTTTCACAAAAATAAATAGGTAAACGGATTAGAAAAAAAATACCAGTCTTCATAAATGTAACATACACAGGGTATAACAGAGCTAATATACTGCACTTTACAGGTAGATTCTTGCCTAAATTGTAAGATGAAAATGTTCTAATATCAAATGGCTATGGATACAAGCGCCTTCAAATTTTCAATATTTCTGACTTTTCTTCTGTAAAACTTTGGACTGTATGTAAGAAACTTATAATGAATATTAAAAATTCATTCCCTTTAATGCAGTTCCAATAAAATTACATATTAAAATTCTGGTTCAAATTTCTGCACATTTTTTTTACTACAATATAGACTTCTGAAGCATTGTGGACTAGCTCTATTACCTCCTATATAAAACATATTATCAGTACAAGCTGATCATATGGGATGCTGAAACATATTTTGAATTTCAGAAATAATCATTAAAGCATTTTTTAAACTAATATTATATGTTAAAAAAATTCAAAATGGTTTAATTATTTTTATTGAAAAAAAGGGCAAACATCTTGCCAAATGTATATCAGGATTAACTAGAAACTCATGTACCCTTACTGAGATCTTAAAAATTACTTTTGTAGAAAAAAGATATCTCTTTTCAATATGTAGCTCAATACTCTGATCTACAACAAAATCAACCTATAAATTAGATATAGAAGAGCAATAATACAAGGGCGTATTGAAAAGTAAGGTCTCCAACTATGCCATTTCCGAACGCGAGGTGCTAGACGAAATTTGACAACAGCGCTGCATTCCTTGGTTCCCCCACCACAGTGTAGAACCATTGGGACGCTTAGTCGCTGCGTAGCAGTCGTTTAGGGTGGAGCTCCCGCTTAGCTCGTCTGCCAGGTGCGAACTGCGCTCAGTCATTCGATTTTTGAATGCAATAAAGTTTTCTCCGAAAGACATTCATCGCCAGTTAGGTGAGAAGTGTATGGACATAAAATAACGTGCGGAAGTGGTGTCGGGAGTTTTCTGAGGGCCGGTAAAATGTCCACGATGAGCAGCGGTCGGGGCGGCCGAGTTTTCCGGAAACAACGGCGGCTCGAATCAACGAGATGGTGTGCAATAACCGGAAAATAACCCTTCATAAGATAAGGGAAGGTCTTAATGAAGAGTGTGGCTACTTCTCCATGCAGAATATTGTGTCGGAGGTCCTCGGTTACCACAAGGTGTCCGCCAGGTGGGTCTCTAAGCAGCTCACCGATGAACACAAGAGAAAGCGCGTGGAAAGTGCCACAGAATTTCTCTGCTGATATCGACTATCCTCCTTACAGCCCGGATGTTGCCCCCAGCGACTACCACTTGATTCTTGCTCTCAAAAAACACCTCGGGGGACAGAAATTCAAGTCAGGCGAGGAAGTGCAAGAAGCAGTCATCAGTTGGCTTCGCGACGCGGCGGGAGAGTGGTACGACGCCGGCATTAAAAAGCTGGTTACCAGGATGCAAAAAGTGATTGATCTTCAAGGCGACTTTGTAGAAAAATAGTTTAAATGTTCAAGCTTTCCAACGATGTACGCATAGTTGTGAATAAATTTGATTTTCTATGAAAAAAAAAGGAGACCTTACTTTTCAATACGCCCTAGTAATTTCATTTCAATATGACAAACTTTAGGGTAATTACATGCCGAAGCACCTCCTTATCCATAATTCAATTCACACAAGTAAACAATCGAACGGAAGTGGCACGAGAGACACGATGAGCTGAGGCAAACTGGTTTGACCAATCACGAGCCAGATCACGTCGAAGCTTGTCGTTGACCGCGATGTAAAAACAAAATATTTTGTTTTCACGTAAGCATAAGCAAGGTAAACCCCCAAGCAGCCTACGATGAATCGCAGTAAGGTATCCTTCGGCATGTGCGTGTGTGTCTATTAGCGTGCATGTTTTACATGGAGGTGACATTGAGCTAGCGAGCTAAACTGCGATCGTGAGACATCTTCGGCATGTAATTACCCTTAGATATGAAATAATTTTCCTTTGCAGTAACTAAGTGATAAATTGTGTGTATTCTAAAAGACATATAAGTTTCTGGTTAAGGATTTTTTTAAATGTTTCAAGATATTGAAAAACAATTATAAATCACCCCATTTTTATCTGTACTATTAATTAATATACCTATACATAATACATGATCAAAAGGTTACTTACTTCAATTAAAATAATTGAAAAGCGTGACGAAATAAGCAAAAATTTATTGCCATTTTCATACACTGTATATGTATATATTATTATAATATTATTTGAAAATATCACAAATTCACACATACACATATGATGGAACATCAAAAAACAGATGCATACTTAAAACAATACATGAAAAATTTATTTTTTGTCGATATGTTCGATAATAAAAGGAATTTTAAAAAATATCACAAATAAGCAAAAAATGTATGTTTGTCTTTATGGCTTCAACGTTTAAAAAATATTTTTAACACTTTCAAATAGGGCTGGCATATTCCAAATACGTTGCCAGCAGAAATTGCATATTCAGAGTGCGTAAATAGGCCAGCCAGAATAAATCAAATTAAATTACCATCAATGAAAGCAATTATCACAACAAATTTAAGAACGGTTTATTCTTCTTGTAAATTAATACTGTATTTAAAATAAATGTGCTTCAAAATATTATAGATATATACACAATAAGACTAATTTCTATGATCGCAAAAGCAAAATTAAATTTTTTACAGACGATAACCACATTATATACTATACAATCAATCTCAAAAATGCAATCACACACATATAATGACTGATCACAGATATGCGAACCAATGCGAACCAAACAGTGTTTTGATATTTTAAAACATTTGTATTTGGAATTCACTATTATGAATAAGTTTCTTGAAAACGGCATATTATTTTTCTGCTTTATGTAATATAAAAGATAGAAAAATAAATGAAATAGAGAGATAACCTACACTATAAACTTATTTCTCCTTGAGACTGATTAGTATAAATTATTGAGTGAACAAATGAGAAAATTACAAGAACGTTGTGGTCAATATTTCAATGATAATAAACATTTTTTAACAAAAACAAATGTGGCATGTTAATATTCTTACTATTTTCAAAAGAAGCTGTGAAGAAGTGTATGTACGTTCAAGTAAATAATAAATATTACTTTATCTGAAAAGTAAATTAATAACAAAAAAGTTCTTTGACTTTATTATAAAAAAAAATACTTCAAATTTTTCAATGTTTAACAAAAATTGTAATATTGAACCACAAAGTCAACAATCCAAGGTTTTACACTGGTTCGTCTATACTAAAAGTTCTCAGGACGGACATTTTTTTTTTGGTTACATTTATTTTTTCTGTCTTCGGTTCCAAATGATCCCCAAAAGTCTGCTTGTACGTGATCGGTTCATCTATATTGAATGTTTTCGTTATCTTTTTAGACGAGAACTCTCTTCTTTGAATCTCCAAATCGTTCTGTCTCTTCGCGAGGGCTCTTTCAAAGTTGTCGAGGCTTTTTTCAATGGTTTTTTTGAGAAATTCTTGCTGATTCGTATCAATTGATGAGATTGAGCTATTTTCTGTGGAGTTGAGATCTTCTTTGGAGAACTGTTTGTTTGGGTTTTCGGGCGGCGATGCCGGAGAATCAATTGGAAAAGTGCCTCCAAATATTAGAGGCTTGAACGAAGCTTCCGGGTGGGTTTTCGTAACGCTTGAATTTTCTTCGAGGCTCGTTTGCCTGGCCCACATGTCTACAGTGTTACTAATTAAATCTTTTCTTCCCTTCCTTCTAACATAGTGATTGAATCTCTCGGAATCCTTATCGTGTTGAATATTTTTATCAAAGTCGAAACCGAAATGAGAATTTGCCAACTGTATATCCAAGTCACTGATTCCCAGATTTTTCTTTTTGGTCCCTATACCCGGCGACGAAGGCAAAGAGTTGACCGAAGAATTGTTTGAAGATAGATACGTATTTTCAATGGAGTCGTAATTTCGTTCATTGCTAAGATTCCTGACGAGAGATCTCCGATTTCTCTCATAAGTGTATCCAGTAGAATTAGGTAGATTTGTATGTCTGTTTTCTGCAAACGCCGGGCTGGCATTGTCCTTCGTAGGATGGACCATCGCCGAGATCCTTTTCCTCAATATCATGTTGGGTTTGTCCGAGTCCTTTCCGCTCGAGTACGTCATAAGCGAAATGTTATCGCTTTGCTGAATTCTCGATGTTGTGGCTGGGCTCTGCAAAGTGGGTATTCCCAATGAGACATTTCCACTGTTTATCATCGTGTCTCCGAAAGAGTGATCGTTGGACAAAACATCCTCACCGTGATCGTTTGAATCAAACGTCGCAAAGGACGCACACGAAGAATTTAACGAATGTATTTGTAATTTTTTTAAACTAGTGTTCAATTTGCTCTGGGGACTGTGATTTTTGTGCGCAAAAGACGTTGTGGCTACATTGAGAGAGGAATCCGGGATGTCGTCAGTGACATGGGGTGTCCGTTGCTTTCTTAATAGTGTATCTTTTACATTACTTGTACTTACAATGTTCTCAGAAATTGGTTCCTCAATTTCCTTTTTTGGCTGCAGTTCCAAATGTGAAGGCAAGACATAATCAGAATCAAAAAAAGATTTTAATTTTGAGAAATCGAAGACTAAGAGGAGAGCAGAATGAAAATTTTAACTACACAATACAAAATACGTCAGTATTTTAATAATATATTTATTTATGTACGAGTTTATAAGTTAATAAAAATAATAAATGGAACATCTTTGGTCTATCAATAAAATATTAAGATTTGTCTACTTTCTCAACAAAAGGTAAGCTAAGAATATGTCCAATAAATATTTTATCTATGTATATGTATACCATTGCAAGTGCATTCTATCTACATTTATATGCCAGCTAATAATACATATGGAAATAAAAACATTTGTTTTTTAGTTCTACAATTTTTAAAAGACGCGTTTCGCCTTATGAGGGCATTATCAATCGATTGATAACGTCCTCATAAGGTGAAAAACATCTCATAAAATTTCATAAGTCATACCCCCAATGCTAAATGACAATGATAAACAAAGGAGAATTTTTTTTTTTAAAAATCAAACTTCTAATTTAATAAGCAAAAAAATTCAAATACAATACAGCCAGCACTTTAAACGAATAACAAATTTAAAAATTAAAGGATTGGGCATTAATCAATTAAATTGTACTGATTGTAACTATTTTTACATAGGAAAAACATCAAGAAATTTTGAAATTAGTATCAACGAACATTTGAGATGTCTTAACAATAATAATTATTCGGAATTTGCAAACCATCTAACAGAATCTAATCACTCTTTCGATTGAGGAACAAAGTAATTTGGATAATCTAGAAATGTTAAGAATTAGGAAATGTATTAATAAAAACTTAAATATTATAAATAATTAAATAAACTTTGTAAATGGCCCTTTCCTAAACATTTTTCCATTCTAATTACTTTGCAACTACACAAATTGTAACCACGCCTCCTCTAACCCCTTCCCATCATAACTAATGTGTCTATACTTGAACATTAATTTTAGTACATTCATAGTCCTGAAGAAGGGAGCATCGCTCCTGAAACGTGTTGAATTTTTACAAAAAAATTTAAGTGTGGTTAAAGCAAAGGTATAATGACTTCATTTTTAAAAATGTAGAACTAAAAAATAAGTATTTTTATTTACTAATGTGTGATTTCGGAGTTCTATAAACTTACCTCCGAAACAATAAAAGCCAGCTACTAACATATCTAGAAAATTATTATAAAGTGAGAGTGTAAAAAAAACATAATATGCAGTTGTTTTACTATAATTATTTTCTAAGTGTCTAGCAAGTTCTCAGATTACGATGACACACGCATTCATTTTTTCTGTAGAATTTTTTTAGATATGTCTACGTAGTTAGGTAAATAAAGTGAAACCTAAAGCACCCAAAATGCATGAGCAGTTAATGGAATGAGCCAAGTCAGGAGACAACGGGAATGAAGAGAATAACAAACACTAAACTCGGAAACGTTCCAAGAAGCATGGCAATTCAGATTATATATTAGAAAAAAAAATTAGTACTGGACACTTAAACAGACATATAACTTTAGAACTATTTAAGATTGAATGTATGCCGACTGCTTATTGGATGATAAAGGACAATACTAATTTTAATTAAAGAGAATAAATCCAATACATAAAAGGTGTCTCATAACTAGAAGTAAAAACTTTGGTGCAGTTTTCTTAACTAAAGTTTGAAAAAAATATATTCTTTTCACTTGGGATGAAATGTCGACAGTTAAGGAAATAGGCGACACCAAATTTTGCATATTTTTTTTCAATGTTTCTGAATTATTTTCTGTAAAACGTATGGCTATCACTACAGTATTTCATATGGAATATTTAAAATTCACTGGCTTCAGTACAAGTCAAACAAAATGACAAAAATCTTACAAAAAAATATTTTTCAAATTTCTACAAGGTTTTAATAATTTTATCTGTGTCGAGGCGAATGAATTTTTAATATTCCATACAAGTTACTGTACTAATAGTCTAACTTTAAATAGAAAATAAATCAGAAATATTAAAAAAAATTCCAAACTTTGATGTCGCTTATCTCCGTAACTGTTGACATTTCACCCAAAGTGTAAAAATATTTTCTATTCAAAATTTAATGAAGAAGATTCCCCCGAAATTTTTGCTGCTAGATACGAGGCACCCTGTATAACAAATGGTCAACATGTGTTGCAAAAGAATGAATTATAGCATGACAAACTTGCAGAAATATGGTGTCAAAGAAACTACAAATGATTTGGATGGCATGGATAAAAATAAGACAATTGTAATAAAAGACAAGCGTGAGTGGTGTGAGCGAGTAGTATATAAGATCAAGGTAATTATGTAAAATTCGGCAGTCGAAAAATTTTTAAAGCCTCAAAATTAAGCAAGCTGTATCATATACTGCACGGAACGTAAACATTCTTATCTTTCTTCAATAGTGTTTATTAAACAGATTTTATTTGATGCGATTTTTTCAGATCATGGTTCCATCCTAATTAAATTCTGTATATTATTTCAACAGATGGACAAATAGTTGTTTCAACTTGCATTATATTTAGTTTACTGAAAATCTCTGACGAATTTCATAAATCATTGCGCGTGATTTTTACTTGCGTCATTAAAATCGTTTTTATTCAACGTTTCAACATTGTTGTGTCGGAATGTACAATATTATTTAGAACGCCACAGATTTTTCTGAGGATTCTATAGTGCATACTTAACAGAAAAGGTAATTTACTTAGACCTAGAACCAAACTTTTTTGTTGAAAGAAATGGATTTTGCCGTAAATAATCTAAACGAATTTTGCCATTTAGCATTGTTGATAATAAATTTGTTTTGATAACTTTACATTTATATGCCACAGGATAGATGAAAAGGTGGCTAGGGTATGCATTTGGAGTACTGTTTTTTGGATTGTGGATAGGATAAGCCATTACCGACACTTGAATGTCGGAACATTGAATAAAAACGATTATGACGACACACATCAAAGATCACGGGCAGTGCTTAAATTAGATTTTCTGTTTAAACCAACTATAATCCCAAGCTGATACAAGCAGTTTACCGCCAAGATGTTGCGTCGCAGATAAAATATACATAATAAGAAATGTAAAAGATTTCATTATATATATAACTCGATAAGTCATAAAATAAAACATCATGAAAAATATGTAGTAACATATAATTACCATCATTTTGACCCATTGAAAATACTCAATCAGATCAAACCCCATAGGAATAGGTGCAGACAAAACACTAATAGTCTAATTTCAAGACTAGGTCAAACTAAATGTGATAGACATCTGGCGTGCAAGCAGGAAGTAAAGTTTGGTTGGACCGGTGCCAGGACCAATATATTATTTGTAAGTAAGCTAAGTGCAATGTCAAGATGCACGTGCCTAAATTAGAATAAAATGCCATCTGCAAATTGATTATAAAATCAGTAGCTTGGTTATCTTTCAATGTATGAAAATGTTTCATGCTAACAATGTGCGAGGCGCATTTTCCAAAAAGTGATCCAGGCGCACTTAATGATTCAATTTATTGAAGTGCCATAATAGTGGGTCTTTTTACACCTCAGCATAGAGACGTCGGTCAGAAAGAATATGTGCTTTGTTTGGATTGTTTATCATATAAATTTGTATGGATTTTAATCAACAGTTAATATATTGTGCAATTACATTTATAATAGTCTCTAAATTAGTTATTCATTGTGTTGTTTTTAATAATTACACAAGCGAAGCATTTCTGCGTAGATTATTCTCAGTTACATCTGTTGTCGAAATTTCAAGAAAAATGAATTGGGAATTGATCGAAAAACTGTGTAGGGCAATCATTAAAAATTAAGCAAAGTTAAATAAGTGCGACATATTTATACACGGGGTGTCCCGTATCTCGACGTCAAGCCGAAATCGGGTGATAGGGCAAGTCATAATAGTTATCAGAAAAATATTAAAAAAAAATAAAAAAACAGTTAAAACTGGGCAAAGTATTGATTTTGAATACTTGGTTTGGCCAAAAAGTGACATTTTCTTCCAAGCTGGAGCAGTTGGCTTTGAATTTTGGACAAAAGTATACAGAAGCATTATTCAGGATTCCATAATAATAAAAAAAATGAAGAAAAATAAAGATTTATAGCAACAGGAGTGAAAAGACTGTCACAGGGTGTAGATTTTTTTTTTTTTAAATGCTTATAATTTTTAAAACACATGTCTTAGATTTTTTTTAAATATTTCAATATTTTTAAACATAATTTTGAAAATTTAGTTTCTAACGATAAAAAAATAAGTATTTTCAATATATCATGTTTTCAATAATTCCGACAATAGGTTTTTCCCAATTACCACAGTTGATTTTCACTTATACGCATGTCCCATCTGCTGTGTTTGAGAACAACTATTAGTAGAATAAGCGAGCTGTGATTAAATAGTTGAAAGGTGGCAGGCGATTATGATTTTGATAAGATCATCTTACTCATAGATCTATTCAATAGAATTCAGTAGCAATTTAAATTCGTGTACTGAAGTCCCTAGTAGTGACTAATAAATCTAATATAAATATCATTAAATATTATATTTGTTATGAACATTAATTAAATTACAAACATAAAACAGATCATGCAAGTTTTAAAGGATTAGATGCAGTTATAGTGTAAAAAATCGATTATCAATAGATTATGAAAACAAGTGAGAAATATAAATTAAAAACATACCTCATTATAGCCGTAATTTTGTTGTTGATCTTGATTCCAGTATCCGCTATCCGATGACGAGACCGGACCTCCGAAATGGTGTTCTCCTTGATCATCGTTGTCTCTCACTTGGTTCGGGTCGTATCCGGCGTATGACAATGGCGAAAGGTACGCCTGGTTGCCTTGCACGGAATTCGGGTCGTACATTTGTGGAATCGCCTCGCTTTCTGGAATTCCCGGCTTTTCTTCCTGTTGATTGTATTGCTGCTGCTGCTGTTGTTTTTGTTGTTCCAATTGTTGCTGCAACTGGAACTGATCGTAATTCGGTTGTTGTTGCTGTTGGTAATTCTGATTCCACGGTTGAGCATTTTGTTGGTGTTGATTGTTCTGTACGTGTACCTGTCCTGTATGATCGTACTCGGATAATGTTTGCTTCTGCGGGACATGGGGTTCATGCACAATCTCGCCACTCTGAAATTATTTTCATAATGCATGACGGGTTTGATTAGGTGAAAAATGAAGAGGGATGGAGGAAAAATGTTTGCTGTGCTAAAAAAAGAAAAACAGTGATAAAAAAGTATATTTTTTATTATGAAATTAATAAAATATTTTAGAAATCCAGAGCAGTAGACTCTTTGATGGTTGGGAAAAAATTTGGAAATCTTCGACAAAAATTTGAATAATTGAAACAAATTTCAAAATTAGCTATATCATACATTTTATTAACAATATAACAGAAAATAAGTTAGTATTTTTTCCTTTACTCACTTTCAATAAATAAAGGGATAACATGCTTTCAAAGTAAACTCTGAATAATTGAAAATAATTAACAACTAAATAATAATTACTTTTTTATAATCAACTTTTGATAAATTTTCCTTATTTGTAATATGTACACATATCGGTCTAACTGATAAAAGAAAATGTTCCACGGGTAATTTATTTTTCCAGCAAAGACTTTCAATAACACTGGATACAAATGGATCAATCTAATAAACATGCAAACAAAAATATGGTACATTATTCATCTTATTTTGTCATTCACATAATTTTCAAAACTATTTTCTAACAATTAACATCCCTATAACATACATGTTCTTGTAAGTAAAATGTGTGTTAGGGGTTCCATTATAATTATCTTCATACATATATCAATAATAACATCGTTTTTGTTACTTTGTGAATGTTTTAAATTTTTTCTTCAAAAAGAGCAAAATGATTTGGTGGTGACATTATTAATATTAATTAATAAAAATATATTTTGTTTTCACCACTTATTTATTGCAAATATCAACATGTTTCAGAGCCAATGGATCCTTCCTCAGGATACAATGTATACTAACAAATTAAAAATCAAAGTAATGACAATAAAAAAATATATGGGAAATGAGTAAGTAAATAAAATTAAGTACCAACATGAAAACAAATTTAGTAGATAACATAGACGTATTATAAATATAGACTAGTTACAAACCAAAATATCCGCTACACAGAACGACAACACGAATTACTGTGAACATAGACGCACATTGCGGGAGTTGGTTTAGGGGTGTCCAAAATGTATAAATGTTCGTGCGATATGTATATACATATATAAAATATTAATAAAATACACAACCCTGTTTATATTTGTATCTCTTTTATATGTACGCTGCGCTATAAGAAATAAAGAGAAAAGACCATAGAATAAATACCGCAATTCGCTACTAACTTCATATGCATTCGTTGTTAAAAATTATGTTTTATTGTCCTTTCTTATACGTGGTTATGAAAATAAACTCTTTCTGACTGATACATTTAGTACTCAATAGAAGACAGCAGAAACTAGAAGTCTCAGATTTGTTTTTTAGTGACTAGTCTATATTTATAATACGTCTATGGTAGATAAATATTGTTTTCATGTGAGTAGTAAGTTCCTATTTAATTATTTATTAATTTACCATATATTATTTTTAATTTTTTATTGCCTTTACTTCAATTTGACAGATGACAGATATCTATTTCCGGATTAAGATTGACTTCTTAGAATAACAATTTAAGATTTGAGTTATTGAGTGAAAAGGTTCTTACTGCATTATTAATTTCTTCTGTGCATATCAACATTATATACCGGATATTATTAACCTAACCTAACCTTTGACAAATGCGTGCATTCGTGGACAATATACAGTTTCACCAATACTGCGCAGTGAATCTGTAATGACATGTTTCCACTGCCCGACAGGTAAAATATATTTCTGCTGGTGAAAATATACTCACTAGAAATACAAATTCACTGTAACACATTGTTGATATTTTTGATAAATAAGTGGTGAAAAAATTTTTTTTTTATCATTTATGTATGTTTTCAATTTAATAAACATTTCAAGAATTGATTGAATTGAATTGAAAGTCGTGCTAGGATTAAAAAAAAATGGAAAAATAATTGTTGTGTAGTGTAAATTTCGTTTGATATATCTTGTAATAGGTCTTTTCTCATTGGTTTGCATTCACGTCATGTCATGTCATGTCTTGACTGCAATTACATAACCTTGTACACTTTGACAATTTTGACGTGATGTGAAAAATGTAAAAATATTTTTTCAAAGTTTGTATAAATTAGGTTGTTTCACTCACTACTGATTTCTACATCCTAGGTGACCAAATATAAAATTAAAGCCAATATTTCTATCAAACTGATAGAAATATTGGCTTTACGCATGCATGAATAAGTATATCCCATTGAGGGCGTTATTAAAACAGTCTTGTTATACAAAGAATAGGGGGGACATATTTGTAAATATTGTACAGCCATAATAAAACTATTTGTTTTAAGATTTACATGCTTGAATTTATTTAAAAAATAATATTGTTGAACTGAAAAACATTTGCTTTTCTCTGAGATTACATTACATAATCAATATTTTCATAAAATATTTTGTACTCTAAAGTTAATGTATTATAATATTAAATTCATAATTAATTAATCGTAAAAAGTGTATTGTGTAACTATATCATATTCAAATATTCACAAAATATTCATACTTTGTACTTTAACGTCACTCTAGGACCATCTATTGCCTGCCCAACATAACTTGACGTGCGGCAAGATTGAAACTAAAAACCGCCCCGCCCGCACACGGCGGTACCCCTCGCCCTGTAATTCAGTACAATTTTGTATTTGCTCGGGAGCTGTGACATCTTGATTACCAATATACACTGAATTATTATGTCCAAAATAACCAAAACAGTCCGGGGTGGTATAAGAATAATTGCCAATGAAGTATTAAAGTTTTGCGAAGCTGAAAAAGCAAATAATGGACCGATATTACCGTCTGACAGTTTGACAGACAGAGCGACCGCCGCGGAGCGCGATGTTACCTGACCAAATTTATATTGAAGGCTCTGACACTATTCACCGGATATTCAGTACATTATGTATTGTGTAATAAATTTACAACCTGGCAACTTCTGTTTCGCAACAGCGGCGCCCTCCCTCGCACGCCAAGTTATAGTGGTGGCACTCTATTAGGGTCATTAATGAACTATTGACTGTCTGTTTGTTAAAAAATAATACTGTAAAAAAGCTTAATTTATAATACAGTAAAACCTCGTTAATTCGAAATTCAAGGGACCCAAAAAATAAAATTCGAATTATAGGGGCCCCCCTTAATTTGAAATTTAAGGTACAAAAAAAAAATCGCGTTGCGATTGTAAAATTCGCCAAAAATCATAAAACTCTTGAAAAACCGTTAATTTTGTTAAATTTATGTTTATATTTAAATAAATCACTTTGAAAACGCAATATTTATTATGTTAATGCAAAGATCGCGGAATTATGACATATTTGCTGTTCTCTCTCACTTGCGAAAAAACCTTTTTTTTCCATGGATAGGTGGCCATAATCAAAAATGTTTATTATATTTGAATTTATGGAACGCTTCTTCATTCTTCAAACGAGTTTAACTTTTGATTCCTCCTTTTTTCTGGCTCAAACCAACAATGCACGGTTACTAGAAATACAATAGTCAATAAATACGTGAAACAATAAGGTAAGTCACTAAAAACATCTTACAAAGAAAATTTAATATTTTAATAACACAACCACAGTGATTAGAAAAAAAAATCGAACTAATGAGAAATTTTAAAACATGAAAAACAATTTTAAACGCGTTTAGGTATGAGGCAAATGCGCAAATGCCGCAAACTAAACTATCCGCGCATATCAAGGCAGCCAACTGAAGAAAGCATACACAGGATTCCCCAATTTTAGGAATCGCGACACAATATGTATAGAAAAGGGGCATTCCATAAAGTACCATGAATTGATTGCGAAATACGCCAAGAATCGTAAAACTCATGAAAAAGGCATTAATTTTGTGAAAAATGTCTGTTTTTCATATTTCAAGAAATCATTTCGAAAACGCAATGTTTATTATGCCAATACAAAGATCGCGACATTTCAAAATACCCGATATTGACATATTTGTTGTTCTCACTTGCGAAAAAACTTGAAATATTTTTTCGATTTCGTCATATTTCAAAAAAATTTCCAATTACGCGAACTAAAATGTATTGATTTGCGGCGCAAGGGGCTAAAAAATATTTCGAATTACAAATTATCGGGGTTAATTTACTATGAAATTCACAATTTGGGACTTACAATTTTTTTTGAATTTTGAATTAGGGCAAATTTCGAATTATCGGGGTTTGAATTAACGGGTTTTTACTCCACTTCAAGGATAACTTCACAGTCTATTATGTAGCCTAAATATTGTCAAGAGACTGTAGAAATGGAAAGAATTTCACTAATCAAGGGTTTAACAGCACTCTGGATGTTTTACAGTAAAATATAAATTACTGAAAATGTTTAGTTTAAATGAAATCTGTCGATCATACTCGAAACTTCACAAAATTACATTCCCTATTTAAGGGGCAACATAACCTCTGCGCGGAACAGTTTATTGTGGCAGTTCTGCGATGTCATAGAAGTGAGCGACCACAAAGAAGCGATAAACGAGCCTATCTTGAGTGACGAGTGTGAAATTAATGTGAATTAAAGAACAGTGCTCCAATTCAATTCGTATCCGTTGACTCTGGTGATTAAATAAAATAATTTCAAGAGTTGGATTTGTTTCCCACCGCCACGATCCCGTGACAATATTATTCACAAGTATTCACAATAAATTTACACTTACTCTCTGTGAAATGATCATTTGTCTAGCGGGTCTAGCCAACCAACCTATTTACAATGCAAACATTTATCAAATATGTATTACATTGGTACCGAGTACTATGATTAAACTAACTTACATTTAAGTCATTCAACACCCTCCGGAGGTTGGTGACCCAAATCTTCTCGCCTGCCTTTCCCTGACCCAGCTGTCCTTCCTGGTGACCGTATTGTCCTTCTCCGTACTGATCCGTGTCTTCCAGGAGCTCCCCCACATTCTCTTCAGGGTCGTAATGCTTTAATCTGCGACAAATAAATAATAATATAAGGGCCGATTGTTTTAACGTGTATTATAATTGGTGACAACAGTTAAAATTGTGAATCTCGTTTAAGCTCGATTTTTGATGTCTGTTTTTATTCAATTTTTGACATTGCAGTGCCGAACTGTAAAATATTATATAGGATGCCACAGACTTTTATTTCAATCAACTATTCTATAGGATATCCTTAGTAGGAAAAGTAATTTACTTAAACCTCGAGCAATACATTTTTGTTGAAAGAAATAGATTTGGCTGCAACTCTGAATGAATTTTGCCACTAGGCATAGTTACAATAAATTTGTTTTCTCTATCTATCAGATATTGATAACTTTACATTTATATGCCACAGGATAGATGAAAAGGTAGGTAGGTGATGTATCTGGAGAACTGTTTCTTGGATTGTGGATAGGGTAACCTGTAACTGATGCTACAATTTTGAAAACAGTCATGTCGACGACGAAAACAAAAACAGTCAAAACACAAAAAATGTCAAAAATCGCCTACATGGCGCAGGCGTACCGGCTTAATTGAGATTAAGTTTAAACTGTCGTTGTCAACTACAATCCAAGTTGGTATGTACAACCGGCCCCTAAGAGGTTTGATCAAAAAATATGTGGAATTTTAATTTTTCTCAAAAAATTTTATTTATTCAGATATAATACAATTGAATGTATTGATATTTTGTTGTTCTAGGGTTTCAGATCATTGTCAAGGAAATAGATATTGGGTAGGAATAACTTTTTTAAAATTTTTACGTTTCAACATAAAAGAAGAATATCTGCATTGATGATAGCTTATTATATGTACGACACATACTTGTGATGGTGTAATGGTGATTGATATTACGATGACACTTTGATCTATCGGATTTGTCAGTGTATCTGTTGTGTTATTTTAATCTGCGGCAGTGAAACAAAGCTGGTTTAGCATATCCTTAATATATAATATCCTTTCCATGAATTCGATACAATTTTCTTTTTTACATTAGCAGAGAAGGTATTATATTTTACCTGTCTGCCATTTCCAAAACTCTTTCTACGAAGGATGTCTGGTATTGGTCAGGCGATTGAGCCACAACATTAGCTATACTCTCCATGTAGAACAAGGCCCGATCATACAGACCGCAGTCAACCAGTCGCGTAGCTAGCAAGTACTTGTAAAACTGAAAAAAATAGATAAAAAAAAAATAAAAAATGTATTAAGTAATCAAAAGCTTAAGCTTTAGAAATCTGTGTTCAAAATTAATTTTCGCATTTGGTGTGTGCAGTTTTCTACACTGACAAATGACTTATGAGATTATAATTAATTTAAAAAGACTGACAGTTGTATCTTCTTCCTTTTCTATCATAACTTTTACACTACCAATATATATGTAAAAAAAAGACAAACAATTAGTTTACCTATTAGACTCATCTTGAAAGAGCATGATTAAATATGGAGTATCTTGAATTTCAAACTTGTAAAGTGATTGTCCAGCCCAACCAAAAGAAAAAAATACAATTGACATGTGACTTACCTGGAAGTGGCCAAGTGTGAAGCCATCCTGACTGAGAGTGCAGGCGTACTCGTAGATCTCCGTCATGATGATAGCGTTGGAGGGAGTCCGCCCGGCCAAAGGCAGCGGTGGCGCCAGCCCCAACAGCTGGAGTCTCGACGGGTGGAACTCTTCGCGTGACATTAAGTAGCAGAAATGGGCGCCGTACGTATCGCCGCGGGCCTGGAGTGTGTCGCCTATAGAGATACGTCAGTTTTAAAATATTAAAAGATTGGCATTATGATCACAAACAAGTAATTTATTCATAACCTTCACAAGCGTGAATGAAGACAATAGTATTTTTATGTAATATCTCTTTAGAATATGTGCGCGGATTTACTATTGGAGGTACAGTAATCCCTAGAAACAATAAAAGAGTTAAATTCTTGATAATAGTTCTGGTCAGGTTGCAGATTTAGACCCTTTTATGGAAAGAACATTGAAAATTTAAGGTTTACCAGAGCGTTACCAAGTAATTAAAAAAAACTGGAGAAAACAAAGAAAAAATATCTTTAACATTATTTTTCTGCCTTATAAAGCAATTACTCTTAATATAAAAAACATTGTTTACGAATTTTTGACTTAATATAATATGGGTATGCCTCTCTAATGTTTGAGCATTTGGTATTTTTACTTCCTTTCTTTTAACTCGTGGCGTCTGATCGCTTGCTTGTCTGATGAAAAAACTTTGGATCAATTTTTAACCCTTTTCCCGTGATCCAATCGAGCTGAAACTTTGCAAGCAGACTTGTGGCGACGATCAAGAAGATCTATCAAATTTTCATTTTTTTTTTTTTAATAATTATAGTATAATTTTGGTTCTTTCAAATTTTTGATGGTTTTTTCATACAACTTAGTAAGTTGTATGAAAATACTCCGACGCATCTGGTAGACACGAAATCCGAAAATGAGAAAGGGAGTATTGTAAAAACTTGGTTTTTATGGGTCGGTTTTATTTAGATAATAAAATGAGAAAAATTAATAAAATTTGTGTTGTCCTACCGAGGGCTGTGATAGACTTCCTGTCTAGTTCTGGTCTCTGCGAAGTGTTGGACAGTATC
Source organism: Agrypnia vestita (assembly GCA_016648135.1). Classification (NCBI taxonomy): domain Eukaryota; kingdom Metazoa; phylum Arthropoda; class Insecta; order Trichoptera; family Phryganeidae; genus Agrypnia; species Agrypnia vestita. The sequence goes on along the minus strand of JADDOH010005780.1, from coordinate 18,313 downwards.
ATGGCCAGGTGCGGCCTCCAATCCCCCCATTTCTCATCCAGGACGCACTGGATAAAAAAAAAAAAATTAGTATCCATATGCATCCTGCTTTCTCTGACAGCGTATTAAGAAGATGCTCACCACGCCACGAAAGCACTGATACACACGGATGTATCGCGTGCCACAAAAAGGCCAAAAAATTATGTTAATTGTTAATTTCATAAACGTACCTTTACCTAACTTTATATAAAACTGCCAATCACTTCCTCATTTCAGTAGTTTAGTAGAGAAATTTGGAAACAAATAAGCTTGGGCACCCTAATGATGGGTTCCGCAACTCGGCAAACAATATCAAACACACAAAATGAAGTGATTATTATACTAACCGTGACAGAGGCGGGCTGTCTTCCCGACATGAGTTGGTACAGCGTCTGCAGAGGATCATTAGCTGCGAGACCGTTGGCGAATCTGGTCATCACGTTGGCGTATGTGCGGCGGTCCAGCTTGGACGCCAGGAAGAGTGCGTGGCCCCACAACCCATGGCTCATTGCCCATTCTAAAAAGAGAAAAAATCAAATTTTCTTTATATCACGTGCACGCCTACTAATATAATAATAATGAACACCAGTGAAAACCTGTAAATATATATAAGTATCACAGGTTATGAAAACCTTTGCATTTTCAATAAATTCTAGAAATTATGATATACATGTAGATAACCAACATTTTTTAAATAAGTGAATCACATGTCATAGACGAACGAAGATGCCTCATCAGTAAGTCAACGTAAATAAGTTCAATAGTCAAACCACAAATATGATCGTAGAATACATACCTAAGGCTTCCTTTCCACTTCCAAACAGCAAGTACTCTCTGAATCGGTCAGTTATGTACTTCTCCTGGGAGGAAGACTCCAAAATGTTGGTATTCGAAGATGTCCTCCTTGCATTTCTGGCAACAGAAGAACTTTGTACCCTTGGATCAGTCCTCCTGGCTGATAATGATGCGTCATTAGAAGAATCTTCCGCTTCGTTGACTAAAATCAGAGAAAAATATGATACGCTATTGCTTGCCCAACATAAATTGGCGTGCAGCGACATAGGAACTAAAACTAGCCCGCACCCGGCGGTAACCCCTCGCCCTGTCATTCAGTTCATTCTCGTCTTTGAGCGCGAGCTGTGACATCTTGATTACCAATATACACTGAATTATTATGTCCAAAACATCCAAAACAGTTCGGGATGGTGCAAGAACAATTGCCAATGAAGTATTAAAGTTTTGCGAAGCTGAAAAAGCAAATAATGGACCGATATTACCGTTTGACAGATAGAGCGGCCGCCGCGGAGCGCGCTGTAACCCGACCAAATTTCCATTAAAGGCTCTGACACCGGTCACTGGACATTCAGTACATTATGTATTGTGTAATAAATTTACACCCTGGCAATTTACTTCTGTTACGCGACAGGGGCACCCTCCCTCGCACACCAATTTATAGTGGTACATCTATACTCAATCTGGTTACTAGATTTTACGTGTTTTAAAATATATCAACAGTTGCTCAAGTTACAAAGTAATCTACAAAAATTGAACTTTCTTGACTCGAGAAAAATGAAGGGTAAAATACCTGGCGCCACTTCCTGCAGCGGAGGAACCTCCTCGACGGGCATCTCGGCCGAGCGACTGGTGACTGAAGAAGTGCTGCCCCTCCTGCTGGTATGCCTGGCCTGCGCGGCCGTTCCACGCCACTCAAACTGACGCTTGTTCTTCACCAGCAGCTCGGCTATATCTGTACCCACCACCATCTGCAAAGCATATTTATTATGAATCTATACTAATGGAAACATAAAATATTCAAAGTCAGGAGACCATTAGTGCTTTTCCATATCACAAAGAGAGAAAAAAATCACTGCGGGAATAGGCATGATGACAATATTAAAGAATTATATAATAAGTGATTTTAGAGGAGAAAATATTTTAAAAGGAATCTAAGAAATGATCCAGTCTTAATATACACATTGAGATAAATAAGATTTTCAATAAAATAAATGTATAAAATTGTGCAATCCGACATTTTAACTGAAACACCGGTCAGAGCGAATGACATCATGCCTAAGTGCCCACCATCTAAGCCGTGTCTTTGAACTGTTGTCATAGACACAATCATGAGGTCATGTAGATCCCGTGATACCTGCGGGTGTTTTTGCGCGAAATTAAAAGTAGGTAGACGGAAATGCAATTATTTGTTTAAAATCTTAGTTTATTACTGAAATAACATTATTTTCTGTAATAGTAGACGTGTACATACATTATAGAAGGTAATTTTAAAATCAGTCATCATGCCCATTGCGCATGCTTGCTGTTCTGGTGGATAAAATTCTCGCCTAGTGGTGAATAATATTGATGCGACACATATACTGTAAACGTAGCTCTACTAAAAAAAAAAATGTCAATGTGAAAGATTAAAATTCAAGGACCTCAAAGAATAGTGTACAGTTTTCATACGGGTCGCAAAAATGTTGTACGTTTTGACGTTTGAACATTTTTATACATGTCCATTTCACAGTACAATTGATATTAAAAAATCCGGATATTGATAGTCCAGTTCCTTCAGATTTTGGAGCGCATTTTTAAATACATATACTGTTTTGGCGCCATTTATGTTTTGATGGTGCTGTACTCCAGAAACGGATGTTGGGTCTTGCTTGCACGTGTTAACGGGTGTTCCTGCCAATTCCTTCTCATTTTATCATTCATTTGCTGCTGTACAGCCCCATTATGGACTTAGCAAATAAAATAAGTGGTCTAAAATGTAAACATTGTGCGTTGTAAAATCACAGATAAAGTGGAAATAATAAAAAGATAACTTGATAGCGACCGTGTACACCATGATCATTGGCTCTTCAACAATATATGCTATTAAAAAACATAAACAAAAAGTTCCAAAGTTCTTTTCTGACAGTTGATCAGCTGTATTACACCTAACTTAACTTAATCATAAAACATCAGTCATTCCTCAGGTTCGGAGGTGCCGGATTATATTGAATGTCAACTTTATTGCGTTTGGTTTTATTAACACAAAATTATGACATAACATAGGAAACAATTGAAGAATAATATAAAATCATGATTTTACATTTGATTTGATAATAAAATGACATTAATATGGTAAACTTAGATGTTTAGAAATAGTACCACACTCAGTGAACTAAGGAATGGAATCATTTTGAAATTGAGAATTTTAAATTAAACTTACTCCATTCTGTCTGAGCAAAAGGATAAGTAGTTCCCACATTAGCACGTAGCTTCCCATGTCAGCATTGGCTGGCACGGAAGAAGAGAGAGTCTGCTTCTCGGACACGCTGTTCCCGCCCCCGACCAACAGGTGGTGCTGGTTGTACGAGTGGGCGGCGGTCCTTTCGTGATAGTGGAGTGGCGACACGTAACTGTCCAAGGCTTCTCTTATCTTCATCTCACAGTACTCGATGACCGTCTTCTTATGCGTTACGCCTGGCAAGTAAACAAATTTAAATATATATTGGGAATGTAAATGTTTAATAATGATAAGAATGAGAGATTGAAGAAAAAAGATGTAGATTCGGCCGTCAATAGCAGCTCATCATATCGTCGAGGGTTCTTACAAAGGAAGAGAGTTAAATTTTTGTTTTAATGCTGTGACGTTATGTAGATACTATCAGTAGTTTTTTGTATATGCGCGCTAATACATTATACGATTGGTAATTGACATTAAGCCAGTGAATAAGTGCAGGTTTCGTCTTTAGACCGGTCTGAAATTAGTATACGATGTATGTCAGGACTCTCATACTCATGTTCTTTGGCTGTAGCATTGTTCTGGAGGATTGTTTTCAAGACCACCTCTCACAATGTATGTATGTACACCTTTTTGTTCAATTGTTCTAGTACAGTGGTGGTGAATCTTTTCGAGAAGTGTATAAAATTTTAATATTTTAAAAAATGAGGGTAAACAACACTGTTTTATTCCACTATATTTATTTTGAATTGTTAGAACGTTTTCGGGATTTCTCCCATTGTCAATAACAACACGTTTACAACTAAATTAAAAATAATTCGAGATAGAATTTATAGGGATTGGGTGGGTGTAATGGTGGTGGGGGTTGGGGGCGGGGTTAGAATGGATAGGTTAGAATGGATAGAATGGATAGGAGTGGGGAAGTTATGGGCCGAAAACGTTCTAACAATTCAAAATAAATATAGTGGAATAAAACAGTGTTGTTTACTCTCATTTTTTAAAATATTAAAAATGAATTTCCACAATGTTACAAACAAAAAACTTGAACATTTATAAAATTTTGTTTATTTTTTTCAGTACTACCTCAGGATCACTCATTTATAGGCTTGGATGGCATGGAGTCTAAGAATGGTTAAAAATGACTTATTTTGTTTTCACTTTTAAATACTCTAAAAAGTTTACATTTCTTTTTTGTTTTACAACTTTTACTTCTGCAAGAAAAGAGCAAAAAGCAAAGGTCGACATCAACAATTTTAAATAAATGGGGTGAAAAATAAGTTTATATAAATCAACATGTGGGTCATTTAAAAAGCCTGCGTGGGTCATAGGCCATCACTGTTCGAGCACCTTTATTTAAACATTCACTTCACATTCTTATTGTCTAACAAACTCAACTTGACCTCAAATCTTACACATATTTCCTTAATCTTATTTTATGTTCCAATCACTATACAGTTAAGAAATATTCACCTTTCACAAGTGGTCCAGGGTAGGCAGTGAGCTCACACCTGACAGGGTCATTGATCAGAATCTTGTTCAGGTCCAGTATTTCCACAATAGCAGGTTGGCCGTCGACAGGGTACGAAGGATTGACCATCACCATGTTCGTAGACGATATGATCCCCTAGAATGCATAAAGAGTTTAAAATAACACTATCAATAAATTGAGGACACTGAAAAACGCTCAAAAAAGTGGCTTAAAACCTACAATATCATTGGATCCATTATGTCAGACAAAATTGATATATTTAGGAATAATAATTAATTTCCCAAATAGTTAAAATACAATTAATTTAGATGATTGTAATTAATAGAGAGGGGGGGGGGTTTCAGCTAAAACTGACTTATGAATGCGTATTGTGTGATGTATGAGGGGTATAAAAGCAATGGTAGCAAATTCCCGCTGAGGTGTTTCTGAGATAAATACAAAAAACTCAAGGAAATTTCTGTGGAATTTATGAAACCTACATCTTATAGGGAATAAGCTTTTAAAAACAATTGCCACCTCACTTTTCCTATTATATTGACGGTCCATACAAATACTGATACGAATATGCAAAAAATATTTTTCTGCTTTACTCTCTTGAAACATTAAATTTACTATGTATTTTCGGACAAAGTTACAAAAAAATTTTTTCGTGTCAAACAAAGCACATACTGAAGGAAAACCATTTTTTGACATTATCCGAAAATATAGAATAAATCGGATGGTTTAAAACAGTAAAAAAAAAGATTTTTTGCAGATTTGACAGTACATATATGTTAGGGCCGCCGATATATATGTATAAATAAATATTTATCTTTTAAATATGGATATTGTTGTTTGCTACCAGTGAACAAACTGCTTTTTCTATTGAAATAATAGGCATGATGACAGTATAAAAGAATAAGTGATTTTAGAGAAGAAAATATTTTGAAAGGATTCTAAAAAATGATCCAGTTTTAATATACACATTGAGATTAATAAGATTTTCAATAAAATAAAAGTATAAAATTGTGCAATCCGCCATTTTAACTGAAACACCGGTCAGAGCGAATGACGTCACGCCTCAGTACCCATCACTGTGTCTCTGAACCGTTGCAATAGACACAATGCAATGTTTACTGAGGCTTGATGTCACGTAGACGAAATGACGGCTGCGGGCGTTTTTGCGTGAAATTAAAAATATGTAGATGCATATGCAATTATTTGCGTAAAAACTTAATTTATTATCCTGAAATAATGTTATTTTCGGTAATAGTAGACGTGTACCTACAATATAGAATGATATTTCAAAATCTGTCATCATGCCTATTGGATATTACTGTCTTTGCTATGATGTTCCAGTCTAAAATGGACAAATGCCTTAAACATGAAGCGGCCATCTTGTCATGTGACACATCCTTGATATTGCTGCCTTTGTTTGAAATGTGATTTCGGAAGAGTTAGAGCTGTATTTCCTATGAACTCCCGAATACAGTACATTCTAAATTAGTAATCATAAGTGACTACATTAATTTTTTTTTGCATATCGTTGCCTTTGCTTTTACACCCCTCATAGATACCATATTCGAGTAATAATTTTAATATGTTCTGTGAACTTTTGAAGACTTACTGAAATATAAGTTTTCTAAGGATTAAATGAGAAAAACACTCTTAAATAAATAAATAATGTACCTTAATATGTGCCGTGGCAAACTTCACGGGAGTCATTCGTTCGGACTTGACGGTGGAGTTTTCCAAACCCAAATTGAGCGACGCGTCCGTGTTGAAATCCCTGAATAGCCAAGCCAAAATAAGAAACACAAAACAATATTTTTTTAAATAAAAATAAACAGTCTTCCTATTAGCCATTGTATGCAGAGAAAAGTTTCAAAAATGCAGCAAAATTTTTAGGAATTATGCGCTGATGAAAGTTTAGCCACTGATTGCTATACTCTCTTTAGGTGGCCCGCTAAAATATAAAAAAAAATTAAGTAGCAGTACTTTTAATAATTATTTATAAATATTTTTGGAAAAAATACAGATGAATATACAAAGTATCCCCCATAGCTAATAGCAAAAATTTCCATTTTCGTCTTCATTCAATTTTGAATAGAAAATATTCTTTACACTATGGTGAAATGTCAACAGTCAAAGGACGTAAGCGACATCAACGTTTGCATTTTTTTCTTCAATATTTTCGGCCAATCTTCTGTAAAACATGGGAGAATCATAAAGTAACACATTATATCGAATATGAAAAATTCATTCGCTTCATCAAGTCAAATAAAATGATTACCCTGCAAAAAAAGAGATTTTTTTTGCAGGGCTTTAATTGTAGGACCAGATGGTTCAATTTTCTGCAAGGTTTTGACTTTGAAAATGAATGAATTTTTAATATTCGACATAAAACATAAGATACTTTTGTGATTCTCCAGCATTTTACAGAAAATAGGTCAGAATATTGGAAAAAAAAAGGAAACCTTGATGTTGCTTATCTCCGTAACTGTCGACATTTCACCCAAAGTGTAAAGATTATTTCCTATTCAAAATTTAATGAACAAGACTCCCTGAAGTTCTGGCTACTAAATACGAGACACCCCGCATAAAGTCAACAATATTTTTTGAGAGAATAACCATATTTTAATTTAAAATAATGGTGTTTCAATATTCTGTAACACTATAGATTAAATAGATTAAACAAGATTTAATTTTTTATATGAATTAATCTGAAGAATACCTTGTTGATTTACCAATGTTAAAATTCCAGGTGAACATTTTAAAATTGTTAAACAAATAGAAGAAAAAATGTTGATAAACAGTTTTTGCACTCACTAATATGCTGAGTGCAAAAACATAGCCTCTTTTTGCACTCAGCATATTATTAAAAATCAGTCAAAGTCCACGATTTAAACATTTTTAAAACTTTGACAATTCCACACGTCTGAAACATTTATGACACAAATTTTGAAAAGAGATCCAAAATGTTGTGGATCCTAAACTAAAAAATACCTAAAAAAACTTTTGATGCTTTTCTCTGCAGGTATGGAGCAATAATTTAAATGTATTGTACATAAAAATAAAATAAAAATCAAATTCAAATCCTGTGTACCTAATCCAAGCGAGAATCTAAGTAATTACAAATAATATATCTTGTAAAATGTGTATTTAAATTTTGACAAGCACGTTTAAAAAAATGTAAGCGAAAAATAAGCGACTACCAAGCATTGAAACTATGTTTGTATAGTATATTTGATAAATTTAAATTAAAAATAACTATAAGCCTTTATAATACTAATTGAAATAGAATAATATGTCAATCCCAGCTACATAAAAAATTGTAATTAACGAATAGGTACCTTTTAGATGTTCTAGTATTTAGCATACATAGGTGCCTAGCAGTTAGTAGCAAAAATTTGACAGTTTGGGTCAAACGTCGACAGTTAAGGAGATAAGCAACATCAAATTTTCCTATTTTTTTTATATTACCGACACATTTCTTGTCAAACCTTAGACCAACCACAGTAACTTATATAGAATACTAAACATTTATTCGCATTAATACAATCCAAATAAAATGAAAAAAACTTAAAAAATTTAATTTTATGTATTGATAATTTTATTTGACTTAAAAAAAATTCAAACTTTGATGTCACTTATCTCCATAACTGCCGAAATTTCACATAACATTTTGGTACCAGCTACAAAACACCCTATATTTGATTATGTTTTATATTAAATATATTTAAATGATGACTCTGAAAAATGTATCAAATAGATGCAGGTGAAACACAAGAACAACTAAAAATGACATATCTGGAAGTTACAATATTTTAAATAGGAGATAATGTAATTGCGGAACCGTTCCCGTTTTCCTAAGATAGTAAATATCCCCATTAACTGTGTATTGATGTGGTATAAAACACATGGAAAAAATATCAATTTTGAAATGCCCAGCGCATATGTAAAAAAAGCAATGATAAGCAAAACAAACCTCATACGAACCTTGAACATAAAATTGATGAAAAATGAATGAAAATATTTGACATGAATTTGAAAGTGAAGGAGTGATGTTGTGGAATAATTGTATGTACAAATTTTCAATGCAAACTATCAAGCATCGAATAAAAATCAATCATAGTTTTATGCATTGAAAAATAGGAATAAGATTTGGATTGGAAGGAAAGTCAAGATAATCCACGTGAAATGCAGTGTATATAGATTACATTCAAAGTAAAAATGTGAGCGCCATGAACATTTATTTTGACTCTCATTCGAACCCAAAAATGAAATATTAATTCATATATCAGATATGTACAACTTATTTAATTTTAGTTCGGTTTGTCTCCCAGGTGTAAAATAATCACATAATGAATCCCCAATATGTTCATTATATTAACGCCAAACAACAAAACAACACTAATTGTATTCTCTGAATGGAATGGATCATACAGTCAAAATTAAAAAAAAAAATTATTGCAGCAAATTTTTTTGGATCTTTTCCAACGCTCTTGCTCATATAATTTAAAAAAAAAAAAATCTATTACATAGGATGTATTCATGACTTCACGAAACCTTAATTTATTAAGAGATTTCATGATTCTGTGGTGCCCAAAAGGAAAAGCTATCATTTCATTTATATACAGGATGTCTCAAAACCCCAAGTTATCCCTTGGAGGGCGGTTAGGCCAACTCACGACCGACCAGAATGTCAAAATATTAATCTTAGTAAAAAAAAATCATAACTTTTTGAGACATTGGCACTTGTGCGAATATCTTTTTTTTTCAGCAGTTTTACGATAGGTGACGGTAATTTTAAATTTTATTTACAAGTTAAATTAAATATAAAATTATCACACAAGAGTGCGTGGATTCCATCACCGAGTTTAAGTTTATCAAGTGGCACGCGATAATTTTCGGCGTAAGCGAGTATTGCATTCATTAATACATTTTATGTTATTAGCCTGCTCAACTATTAAAGTATAATAAAAATATATAGTAGGTATACTAGATTACTAGGTATCAGGATATAAGTTAAGTTTTAAATTAATATTGACCTATCAGCCCTTCAAGGGTGACAATAGGTTTTGGGACACCCCATACGTATATTGAATTTATGTGATTTCATTTTAGCTTTACACAAAATAATATACATATTTCAAAATTCACAGATTTAATTTCTTTTAAACACAAAATATATTTTGAAATATCTGTAAGAGTTGCCGTTGTTCTGATATGCTGAGATGCTTGTTATTAAAGACACCCAAAGCTTCAAGGCTTTTTAGACGGATGAGTGTTGTTTTGTTACTTGGAGGTGTCTTTTTCGTGTTACGATGACCCACCTACTGCCAGAGTTATCGGTCCTGAGAGACCCCTCATAGCTGTCCCTCCTCCGGAGACTAGGCGTGGCTTGCCGGTATCCCGCCGACAGATCGATTCTCCTGAACGTGGAGTAATAATTCCCGCTCGTGTCCAGTAATGTCCTATTGGAAGGGGTCAAGGGCACACGGTACAGTACGTGCTGTTATTTCATTCAAGGGTTAAATGAAGGTTACAGAAAGGTCATGGGGTTATGAGCGATGACATTGTAAAAATTTGCATTACGATGCTACAGTTTCAAGGAAGGCTAACAGTTTTGACAATAACTTGCTAACGGAATTAGCATGCTCAAGAATTATTGTTTTATCCGACTTCTCCTTACACTTCATAAAAATATATTTTTCTTAAATCTTGACATTAAAAAACCTAAAAATGTATTAGAAAGTAACAATTATTCTTTCGAAATTGTTAAAATGCTTTCTGTGAAGCAGATTCGAAACGCGTCGACTACAAACATTTGGAAATCCCTTTGTAAGAGTAATTTGTGAAAATATAAAAATGTTAGAACTGCATTGGTTCAAAAATATGCTGGGTGATTTGATTTACCGAGCAACCTTAGAAGAGATACTGCTTTTTTAAGATGCAAGGTGATATTAAGTATGATGGGGGTCTATTTGATGGCTTGTATGAAGTGCTAGCCAATAAATATTTGATTGTCACAGCAGGATTATGCAACATGGAAATCTCAACAAATCTAACTAAAAAAAATCTCGAAAGCCTAACTCACAATGATAAAAATTAAAAAGGATTTACGATAAATGCAAATGTAAACAATTTTTTTCTATAAATGTAATCCGTAACCTGTACAAAATTTTTAAAATTACTTTAATAGAATATACAGGTAATCCTTGATTTTTGAGTTTGTTTTGAGCTGATTTATAACAATGCCGCTTGCATAACAAGTTTGGGTTCACGATTGGATGCGACATTTTTAATTAGGTTTAATTTACTGTCATTTTTGTGTCAATTCACACAGGAACAGAAAAGACAGGAACAAGCCCTAAACTGGAGGCTACCTGTACAATTGGGAATATTTGGGTGGAGGCCTTGATTTTAAATGAATGTGTCCTACAAATTTCCAATATGGCCATAATATGACCTCTCTAGCTGACGTTTCGGTTCCCACTGCAGGGTCCAAAATCAGGGCTGATGACGGACCTTACTATTGGACCCGAAATGCTGGCCAGAGAGGTCAAATATAAACGGGAAAATATCCCAGAAATCTACACATAGAAGATTCTAAATGGCTGTGAAATCCTGAGAACATTTTTATAGGCGTAATAGAAAAGGAAAACGGAATTCGCCATCACACGCACAAATTACGAAACATCAAAAATATTTGTACATGGTTTGAATATATTCACATACAACATCAGAAGGATACTGAAGGCGTATAGTCTAAATATTTAGTTGAATAACCAATGATAAAGGATAAAATAATAAAAACCGTCACAAACACTACAGTCGTAGTGTCCGAAAACCTTTCTGTAACAATCGTTTGCCCACTTTTCACTTGTTGCTTTTGCAACATTTTTTGAAGTCTAATAAAAACAAAGAAATAAAAATAATGCTAAAATTGTACAATTGAAGGCAAATAAAAATAGCGCATCCAATACAGTAAAACTCGATTATAGCGAACGTGGTAGCACTCAAAATGGGTAACAATTGAACATCATTTATCAGAAAAAGGTTTTCTAATCTTAGGTGTTTCATTATGTTATTCAGGGAATTTAGTAAAATCGGCGTGCGTCAATGTGATTCGCAGTTTGTACACATTCAATACTTTTAGATACACACATATACAAAAGTGTAGAAACATCTGAAGAGTTGTTTAGTCATTGCTCCTATTTGTATTTGCGGATTGTAATTGCTTTAGATTTTGTGAAAACTCAATTTAGGTTTTTTTAAACAAAAAATAATTTATATACAAATTTCATTACTCATATAAAGTCTCTCAATCTTTGCCACATTAATAAACCACATTGATAATTTAGATATTAAAATATGTTTGTCGATGTGAATTTTATTTTTAAAGCTGAAAACCGTGGAAGAGTATCTAGGGAGGACCGGGCCTCTCTTTTATCCTGAGTGAGTGAGAATTGCTTGAATAGACGGGTCTCGCCAATGATGAGGAAACATTATTGGAAGTTCGTTATTCACGAGTTTTACTGTACGTAATAAAATTACATTAATACATACTCTAAATAATAGTGCTGCTATCTACAAATCTAATAAAGGCGTAGGGTGATCCTAAAGTCCCTTTATATGCTTTATAATTAAAGAGATATTACACGTAGAATGTTGAATATCCATGTGAAAATATCCAATTTGCTATATCTATAGATATCTAAGAGACAGAAGAGACTTTAGGAGTTTTAATGTATTGTAGTACATACATAAATACATATAAGGAACTCGGAAATTTTTTATATGCAGGATAATAAATAAAAAGGAAAATGGTAAATAATACATGATATTCTGCAATGTATAATGCTGCATGCGACATGATATGTGCATGAGAATCAAGCGTGTTCAGAACACCGTGCATAATAAACGCATGTGAAACATGTGATGTAAAAATTGCAGTGGTGAAGTGTGTATCAAAGACAAGACATATGAAAGACAGCAACAAAAAATATAAAAATTGCAAGACTTAATTCCTGATAAAGAAAAATAATTTGGGGCAAACATTAATATGTAACAAAAATGCTTCGTGGCAAGAACGCAATGCCTACAACTGTTGGGGGTTTGAATACATGCTATTTTTAATAAATTTCAAGATTATATAAACATTTGCAAATTCTCATAATTCTTATTTTTTTTAGGTATATATTTTCAAGATAAAGTTACTTGTCTATTATACAAGTGCCACCAGCAATCACAGCGTACCATTCTAGAAATATTAGCGTCAATGTTACCGTGAATAAATTTAATATAGAAAGTGGACAAAACTTATTGAAAGAGTAGAACCTCATTGATTCGAAATTCAAGGGACACAAAAAAAAAAACAAAACCCAGACAAGAGAACAGCAGTCATGTCAATACAGTAAACCCTCGTTAATACGAAATTCAAGGGACCCAAAAAAAAAATTCGAATTAAACGGAACCCCGTTTATTTGAAATTAAAGGTACAAAAAAAATTAAAACTCGCAATACAATTGCAAAATTGCCAAAAATCGTAAAACTCGTGAAAAAAGTCATTAATTTAATGAAAAACATCTGTATTTTTGTATATTCCAGAAATCATTTTGAAAATGCAATATTTATTATTCTAATATGAAAAACCGCGACATTAATACTACTAAAGTACCCGCTATTGATATATTTGTTGTTCTCACTTGCGAAAAATCAAAATATTTTTTTCAATTTCGTAAAATTTAAAAAAAAATCGAATTTTATGTACTTAAATGTATTGATTTATGCCGCAAGGAACTAAAAATTATTTCGAATTACGAATTTACGGGGTTTTCAAATTATCGGGGTTAATCTAATATAAAATTAGCATTTTGGGATTTGTGGCTTTTAAAAATTTCGAATTATGGCGAATTTCGAATTATCAGGGTTCAAATTAACGGGGTTTTGCTGTATCTTGTACTTTAGTAGTAAAAATGACACACTCTTTGAAATAGCATAATAAATATTGCATTTTCAAAATGATTTCTTGAAATATGCTAAAATATGTTTTTTTAACAAAAATGACACTATTTTTCACGTGTGTTGAGATTTTTGTGAATTTTGCGATCACATAGCAAATTCAAAAATTTTCTTGGTACCTTGAATTTTGAATTAAAGGGGTTTTGCATAATTCCAAATGCTTTTTTTTTGGGTTCTTTGAATTTTGAATCAACGAAGCTGTATACTATATATGTATCCAATAATATAAATGATTTAATGGCTCTCGTATACGAAATAGACAAGCACTAAAAAAATATTATTTTACTGAAGCTAATCTTATTTTTGTCAAATCTATGGTTGGGGAGTTTGCAAGCCATCTTAGCATGATGATTTCATCAAACTTCTTACCGTTCCTTCATCAGTTCACCATTGGCCGATGATCGGCCAGAATGAACGCTAGCTCGTTCATCCCCCAAGCGGTTGATGGATGCGGATTCATAGCCTGGCATGGATGCGTAACCTATTGGAGATATTAAAATAAAATGTTGCATTAATAAAATAATTTAAGGACACACATGGAATGTAAAATCAACTGTTTTATCACATTACTAAATTGATGATTATTACCCCAACACTAAAAAATAGACAAGATATAGATTTACGACAAGGCGTATTTATTTATCACCGTGTAATTAATTAATTAATGTATATTTACAACATTTGCAATTTCAGATAAAAGTTTACTTTGGAAAGTAGTGAATCCTCATGGTCTAATTAATGTGATATGTTAAGTGAGAATGTGGAGTATAGGGAATTCGTAAAAACCTGTCAATAATAACCCAAGACAGGGGTCAGAAATTGCAACCTGTGTTTTTATGTCTGCATATACTATCATGCATTATTACGTTTCAACACCCAACAGTTGCGCAGTGATGGCATATAAATCATTTTAAATCGAAATAGGTACATAAATATTTTGTTGCACATACATGGATTGTAATGTCGTAATGCTTCACGATGTCTGGGTGTTTTTTAAAAAAGATCTATTTATTTGATGTCCAAGCGATATTGTTATTCTCAGAATATTATTTTTTGTCACATACCAAGATAAGAAGGTAGATGATTGAATGGAGAATTTGTGAAAATTGGCATCCACAGTTTCACCAGAAAGGGAACACAAGAGTCCCCGAATCCCGGCCCGCCGCACAGAGCAAGGAAGGTTTGGAAGCCGTTAAGACGTGAAAGGCGTCAGGAGCCCTCGGAGTATTTTGTTCCTTGGACCTGCGCAACCAGATATGGCACGATCCGGTAATTGCCGCCTTTGTCATTCATTCCAAGAATCCATTAAGAGTGATCTATTTAGTCCCAGATCCTCGAGAAAGCTGTAAACCGACTTAGCTGGCAGTCCTCCCTCTCCCACTGCATAGTTTTGTTGTTCAACCATTTTTGGAGATCTCATCCAATATACCTTTGTATTCATTCAATTTATATGTCGGGTCTTTCCGGGTGTTTCTCTCCCGGGGCACTGTCAGTTCAACCGAGAAGGCTTGCTCACTCACCTTCTCCGTAAGCCATGCTGCCGCTGGTGTCGGCGAGCACAGGCCCGCCCCTTCCCGCCATGTACTTGTTGTATATTTCCAGGTAGGCTTGAGGGTTGGTGTGGCGCAGCTTCTCGTAGTACTGGTAGGTCTGCTGTTGGTGCTGGTACATCTGCTGGGAGTATGGATCCATGGAATAGCCGTACCCTGAGAATTACATTGCACAAGTTGATATAAGGGTCATTACTTTCCTGTATTATGAATCAATTTTTTATCACGGAACTTCAATAAGTAAGTAAGAAAGAGACAAAAAAAGAGCACTTGATTTAGTTGACACAACGCATCCTTGAAGTGCCATGATCAAAAAGTTAACCTATACTTCTATCCGTATTGTCAATGTATCGAAAGTAACATGTATTATAATCAAGACATAGCCTCAAAGGTTACGGTAACCCCACATGTGTACTTAGGGGATATCAATCCGCAGTCGAGGAAACACTCTGCTAAAAATGCAATCTGATCCAGAAAATAATTGTGGTTAGTTCTTGAATACAATCTATCAGCAGGTGAGTTGCATCATCATCAGAACTGTACATTACATATTTAACTTATTTTCGCCATAAATTTTTTACACTATGTGCGTAACGAATTAGTGAAATTTAAAATGCCAAATGCACATACTCTCATAGTACTGCTGGTTGTAACCTCTGTCCCGCTCCCTCCGGTGTCTCGGCTGCCGACTTCTGTCCACATCCCGGTCCCTGTCTACGCTCCTGCGATCCCTTTTCAATGACAGGGCCGACTCGTTCAACTCGTCCTCCGTCGGTTCTGGATCTCTCGAATCTGGACGTGGTGGGTGTCTTGGATCTAAGAAAACAAACAAAGGAATCAGAAAATAACTTTTTTAATTCGTACTAATTAGGTATGTTGCAACACTTTGACCTTAAAAATTGTTTTTTTGCTTTATCTTACAGCCTAAAGTTCTAAGAATAATTTGAGTCCTCACTCATTCAAAAAAAATCAAAAATTGGCTGAGTTATGGCAATTTGAAGCTAGCATGGTAGGTGAATTTCAAAACAATTTTCATTTTGCAAACATCTTACTAATAACATTACCTATGTTAAAATAAAATGCGCTATTTGCTTATTATGATTTTTTAACTCGAAACTATATTAGTGATAAATATAACTCGATGTGTGTGCATGACAAAGTTTAATTAAGTGTAAGTTAAAATAATCATAAAAAATCATAATAACTGTTATCATCACAATCATTGTACAGTAGCCGGCAAACATTTTGAAATTTTACGGCGAGGTGGGGGGAAGTTTGCGCATATACCATTCTACCAAAGAGACCCAAATTTTGTCTTCTGCGCATTCCCCCACTACGCCAAAAAATTTCATGAAGTTTGCCGGCAACTGTAACTAACATATTAATTAATAGTATTTAAAAATATTAACTGCTGTAAACATTGATAATAAAATATATATTTTTAATTTGAATGTATCTTTTGATGTCTCAAGGTGGCGTAAACTCCTTAAATCATTAAAAAAAATTTGTATACAATTAAACCTCGTTAATTCGAAATTCAAGGGATACAAAAAAAATCTAATATTTTGATAACACAAACACAGTATTAGGAAAAAAATCGAACTAAAGACAAATTTAAAAACATGAATAACAATTTAAAATACGTTAAGGCATGAGGATTAGCGAAAACACCACTACACACTAAAACAAACTGAACTATCCGCGCACATCAAAGCAGCCAACTGAAGAAAGCATACGCAGGATTCCCCAATTTTAGGGATCGCGACACAATATGTATAGAAAAGGGGCATTCCATAAGGTACCGTGAATTGATTGCGAAATACGCCAAGAATCGTAAAACTCATGAAAAAGCCATTACTTTTACGAAAAATGTCATATATTGACATATTTTTTTTTCTCACTTGCGAAAAAACTCGAAATATTTTTTCAATTCCGTCAAATTTCAAAAAAATTTCCAACTACGCGAATAAAATGTATTGATTTGTGGCGCAAGGGGCTAAAAAATATTTCGAATTACGAATTACCGGGGTTTTCGAATTATCGGGGTTAATTTACTATGAAATTCACAATTTGGGACTTGCAAGTTTTAAAAATTTCGAATTATGGAAAATTTAGAATTAACGGGGTTTAACTGTACCTCTTTTTCTATCATCTCTGCCGTTTCTGTTCTTCCGCAGACTTCCGTATAATCTGTCATCTCTTCCGTGCCTCCTGTCTCTGTCCTCTTCCCTGCTATCATATCTGTCCTTGTCTCTGTCCCTTCGCCTACTGATGGCGCCATCCCTCTCACTTTCATAGCTGTCGTATCTGGGATCCCTGTCCTCCTTGCGCCTCCTGTCTCTTTCATCCCTCAGTGATCTGTCATACGAGCGTCTGCCCTCGTCTTCCCTTCTAGAAGTTGTCTCTGGCCGTGGGGGCTTGCCTGATGGGTAGGAACTTTCCCTATAACGCCTGTAATAAGAATACTCATCAGAAAAGCCCATGTATAGACTATATAATTTAAATTAAACGTACAAGAGGTATACCAATCCTGTACGAAAATTTGAGATTATATTCTCGTGTAATAGAGAAGATGAGATGTAATTCCAAATAAATAATATTCCACTGTTGGATATGAGTTGTCTATTCATACAATATTAATGCAAAATCTGTTGCCAATGTGTTAAATAAATAAATTATAAGAACAGCAAATAAATTACCGCTTATCTCTATCAGAATAATCAGTGTCTTCTGTTTCATATCTCGGATCTCTGTTGTGCTTCCTGTATCTATCATCACCTCTGTCTCTATCAGACCTTGATAGTTCTCCTCTTCTATCTTTATCAGATCTTCTATCATCCCTTCTGTCACTGTACTTAGAATCCCTCTCTTTTGAAGACTTAAGTCTTTCCTTTTCCTTTCTGTTATTTTTGTATAACCGATCCCTTTCCGATTCATCACCGGTAGTATCGTCACGATATTTCCTGTCCTTGTCGGGGTGCTGATGCTCCCTGCTGGGTAAAGGCTGTTTCTGATTGACCA